>OZ005757.1:10728738-11018738 GCA_963930825.1 Silvanus unidentatus | reverse complement strand
AGTCCTATAAGTCTACTCTCAAGAGTTGATAAAGGTAAAAACGAATAAAATGTTTATATATCACATTTTCAAATATCTATTATTCTCCATTTTACTCGATCTCCTAAACGGTTAAAGATTGGACATCGCGGTTTTCACCAGTAGATTTAGCACCTCATTTTACATATAATAAGCCTTATAAGTCTACACTCAAGAGTTGATAAAGGTACAAACGAATAAAATGTTTATATATCACATTATCAAATATCTATTATTCTCCAATTTACTCGATCTCCTAAACGGTTAAAGATAGGACATCGCGGTTTTCACCAGTGAATTTAGCACCTCATTTTACATAAAATTGGTCCTATAAGTCTACTTTCAAGAGTTGATTAAGGTAAAAACGAATAAAATGTTTATATATCACATTTTCAAATATTTATTTTTCTCCATTTTACTCGATCTCCTAAACGGTTCAAGATAGGACATCGCGGTTTTCACCAGTGGAAGTAGCACCTCATTTTACATAAAATATGTCCTATAAGTCTTCTCTCAAGAGTTGATAAAGGTACAAACGAACAAAATGTTTATATATCACATTTTCAAATATCTATTATTCTACATTTTACTCGATCTCCTAAACGGTTCAAGATAGGACATCGGGGTTTTCACCAGTGGATTTAGCACCTCATTTTACATAAAATAAGTCCTATAAGTCTACTCTCAAGAGTTGATCAAGATACAAACGAACAAAATGTTTATATATCACATTTTCAAATATCTATTATTCTCCATTTTACTCGATCTCCTAAACGGTTCAAGATAGGACATCGCGGTTTTGACCAGTGGATTTAGCACCTCATTTTACTTAAAATAAGTCTTATAAGTCTACTCTCAAGAGTTGATAAAGGTACAAACGAATTAAATATTTATATATCACATTATAAAATATCTATTATTCTCCATTTTACTCGATCTCCTAAACGGTTAAAGATAGGACATCGCGGTTTTCACCAGTGGATTTAGCACCTCATTTTACATAAAATAACTCCTATAAGTCTACTCTCAAGAGTTGATAAAGGTACAATCGAATAAAATGTTTATATATCACATTTTCAAATATCTATTAATATCCATTTTACTCGATATCCTAAACGGTTAAAGATAGGACATCGCGGTTTTTACCAGTGGATTTAGCACCTCATTTTACATATAATAAGTCCTATTAGTCTACTCTCAAAAGTTGATAAAGGTACAAACGAATAAAATGTTTATATATCACATTTTCAAATATCTATTAATATCCATTTTACTCGATCTCCTAAACGGTTCAAGATAGGACATCGGGATTTTCACCAGTGGATTTAGCACCTCATTTTACATAAAATAAGTCCTATAAGTCTACTCTCAAGAGTTGATCAAGGTACAAACGAACAAAATGTTTATATATCACATTTTCAAATATCTATTATTCTCCATTTTACTCGATCTCCTAAACGGTTCAAGATAGGACATCGCGGTTTTTACCAGTGGATTTAGCACCTCAATTTACATAAAATAAGTCCTATAAGTCTACTCTTTAGAGTTGATAAAGGTACAAACGAATAAAATGTTTATATATCACATTTTCAAATATCTATTATTCTCCATTTTACTCGATCTCCTAAACGGTTAAAGATAGGACATCGCGGTTTTCACCAGTAGATTTAGCACCTCATTTTACATAAAATAGGTCCTATAAGTCTACTCTCAAAAGTTGATAAAGGTACAAACGAATAAAATGTTTATATATCACATTTTCAAATATCTATTAATATCCATTTTACTCGATATCCTAAACGGTTAAAGATAGGACAACGCGGTTTTCACCAGTGGATTTAGCACCTCATTTTACATATAATAAGTCCTATAAGTCTACTCTCAAAAGTTGATAAAGGTACAAACGAATAAAATGTTTATATATCACATTTTCAAATATCTATTAATATCCATTTTACTCGATCTCCTAAACGGTTCAAGATAGGACATCGGGGTTTTCACCAGTGGATTTAGCACCTCATTTTACATAAAATTAGTCCTATAAGTCTACTCTCAAGAGTTGATCAAGGTACAAACGAACAAAATGTTTATATATCACATTTTCAAATATCTATTATTCTCCATTTTACTCGATCTCCTAAACGGTTCAAGATAGGAAATCGCGGTTTTTACCAGTGGATTTAGCACCTCAATTTACATAAAATAAGTCCTATAAGTCTACTCTTTAGAGTTGATAAAGGTACAAACGAACAAAATGTTTATATATCACATTTTCAAATATCTATTATTTTCCATTTTACTCGATCTCCTAAACGGTTAAAAATAGGACATCGCGGTTTTCACCAGTGGATTTAGCACCTCATTTTACATAAAATAAGTCCTATAAATCTACTCTTTAGAGTTGATAAATTTACAAACGAATAAAATGTTTATATATCACATTTTCAAATATCTATTATTCTCCATTTTACTCGATCTCCTAAACGGTTGAAGATAGGACATCGCGGTTTTCACCAGTAGATTTAGCACCTCATTTTACATAAAATAGGTCCTATAAGTCTAGTCTCAAAAGTTGATAAAGGTACAAACGAATAAAATGTTTATATATCACATTTTCAAATATCTATTAATCTCCATTTTACTCGATCTCCTAAACGGTTAAAGATAGGACATCGAGGTTTTTACCAGTGGATTTAGCACCTCATTTTACATAAAATAGGTCCTATAAGTCTACTCTCAAAAGTTGATAAAGGTACAAACGAATAAAATGTTTATATATCACATTTTCAAATATCTATTATTCTTCATTTTACTCGATCTTCTAAACGGTTAAAGATAGGACATCGAGGTTTTCACCAGTGGATTTAGCACCTTATTTTACATAAAATAGGTCCTATAAGTCTACTCTCAATAGTTGATAAAGGTAAAAACGAATAAAATGTTTATATATCACATTTTCAAATATCTATTTTTCTCCATATTACTCGATCTCCTAAACGGTTCAAGATAGGACATCGCGATTTTCACTAGTGGATTTAGCACCTCATTTTACATAAAATAGGTCCTATAAGTCTACTCTCAAGAGTTGATAAAGGTACAAACGAATAAAATGTTTATATATCACATTTTCAAATAACTATTTTTATCCATTTTACTCGATCTCCTAAACGGATCAAGATAGGACATCGCGGTTTTAACCAGTGGATTTAGCACCTCATTTTACATAAAATAAGTCCTATAAGTCTACTTTCAAGAGTTGATAAAGGTAAAAACGAATAAAATGTTTATATATCACATTTTCAAATATCTATTATTCTCCATTTTACTCGATCTCCTAAACGGTTAAAGATAGGACATCGAGGTTTTCACCAGTGGATTTAGCACCTCATTTTACATAAAATAGGTCCTATAAGTCTACTCTCAAGAGTTGATAAAGGTACAAACGAATAAAATGTTTATATATCACATTTTCAAATAACTATTTTTATCCATTTTACTCGATCTCCTAAACGGATCATGATAGGACATCGCGGTTTTAACCAGTGGATTTAGCACCTCATTTTACATAAAATAAGTCCTATAAGTCTACTCTCAAGAGTTGATAAAGGTAAAAACGAATAAAATGTTTATATATCACATTTTCAAATATCTATTATTCTCCATTTTACTCGATCTCCTAAACGGTTAAAGATAGGACATCGCGGTTTTCACCAGTAGATTTAGCACCTCATTTTACATAAAATAGGTCCTATAAGTCTACTCTCAAAAGTTGATAAAGGTACAAACGAATAAAATGTTTATATATCACATTTTCAAATATCTATTAATATCCATTTTACTCGATATCCTAAACGGTTAAAGATAGGACAACGCGGTTTCACCAGTGGATTTAGCACCTCATTTTACATATAATAAGTCCTATAAGTCTACTCTCAAAAGTTGATAAAGGTAGAAACGAATAAAATGTTTATATATCACATTTTCAAATATCTATTAATATCCATTTTACTCGATCTCCTAAACGGTTCAAGATAGGACATCGGGGTTTTCACCAGTGGATTTAGCACCTCATTTTACATAAAATTAGTCCTATAAGTCTACTCTCAAGAGTTGATCAAGGTACAAACGAACAAAATGTTTATATATCACATTTTCAAATATCTATTATTCTCCATTTTACTCGATTTTCTAAACGGTTCAAGATAGGAAATCGCGGTTTTTACCAGTGGATTTAGCACCTCAATTTACATAAAATAAGTCCTATAAGTCTACTCTTTAGAGTTGATAAAGGTACAAACGAACAAAATGTTTGTATATCACATTTTCAAATATTTATTATTTTCCATTTTACTCGATCTCCTAAACGGTTAAAAATAGGATATCGCGGTTTTCACCAGTGGATTTAGCACCTCATTTTACATAAAATAAGTCCTATAAATCTACTCTTTAGAGTTGATAAATTTACAAACGAATAAAATGTTTATATATCACATTTTCAAATATCTATTATTCTCCATTTTACTCGATCTCCTAAACGGTTAAAGATAGGACATCGCGGTTTTCACCAGTAGATTTAGCACCTCATTTTACATAAAATAGGTCCTATAAGTCTAGTCTCAAAAGTTGATAAAGGTACAAACGAATAAAATGTTTATATATCACATTTTCAAATATCTATTATTCTCCATTTTACTCGATCTCCTAAACGGTTAAAGATAGGACATCGGGGTTTTTACCAGTGGATTTAGCACCTCATTTTACATAAAATAGGTCCTATAAGTCTACTCTCAAAAGTTGATAAAGGTACAAACGAATAAAATGTTTATATATCACATTTTCAAATATCTATTATTCTTCATTTTACTCGATCTTCTAAACGGTTAAAGATAGGACATCGAGGTTTTCACCAGAGGATTTAGCACCTTATTTTACATAAAATAGGTCCTATAAGTCTACTCTCAATAGTTGATAAAGGTAAAAACGAATAAAATGTTTATATATCACATTTTCAAATATCTATTATTCTCCATTTTACTCGATCTCCTAAACGGTTCAAGATAGGACATCGCGATTTTCACTAGTGGATTTAGCACCTCATTTTACATAAAATAGGTCCTATAAGTCTACTCTCAAGAGTTGATAAAGGTACAAACGAATAAAATGTTTATATATCACATTATCAAATATCTATTATTCTCCATTTTACTCGATCTCCTAAACGGTTCAAGATAGGACATCGCGATTTTCACTAGTGGATTTAGCACCTCATTTTACATAAAATAGGTCCTATAAGTCTACTCTCAAGAGTTGATAAAGGTACAAAGGAATAAAATGTTTATATATCACATTTTCAAATAACTATTTTTATCCCTTTTTCTCGATCTCCTAAACGGATCAAGATAGGACATCGCGGTTTTAACCAGTGGATTTAGCACCTCATTTTACATAAAATAAGTCCTATAAGTCTACTCTCAAGAGTTGATAAAGGTAAAAACGAATAAAATGTTTATATATCACATTTTCAAATATCTATTATTCTCCATTTTACTCGATCTCCTAAACGGTTAAAAATAGGACATCGCGGTTTTCACCAGTAGATTTAGCACCTCATTTTACATATAATAAGCCTTATAAGTCTACACTCAAGAGTTGATAAAGGTACAAACGAATAAAATGTTTATATATCACATTATCAAATATCTATTATTCTCCAATTTACTCGATCTCCTAAACGGTTAAAGATAGGACATCGCGGTTTTCACCAGTGAATTTAGCACCTCATTTTACATAAAATAGGTCCTATAAGTCTACTTTCAAGAGTTGATAAAGGTAAAAACGAATAAAATGTTTATATATCACATTTTCAAATATCTATTTTTCTCCATTTTACTCGATCTCCTAAACGGTTAAAAATAGGACATCGCGGTTTTCACCAGTAGATTTAGCACCTCATTTTACATATAATAAGCCTTATAAGTCTACACTCAAGAGTTGATAAAGGTACAAACGAATAAAATGTTTATATATCACATTATCAAATATCTATTATTCTCCAATTTACTCGATCTCCTAAACGGTTAAAGATAGGACATCGCGGTTTTCACCAGTGAATTTAGCACCTCATTTTACATAAAATAGGTCCTATAAGTCTACTTTCAAGAGTTGATAAAGGTAAAAACGAATAAAATGTTTATATATCACATTTTCAAATATCTATTTTTCTCCATTTTACTCGATCTCCTAAACGGTTCAAGATAGGACATCGCGATTTTCACTAGTGGATTTAGCACCTCATTTTACATAAAATAGGTCCTATAAGTCTACTCTCAAGAGTTGATAAAGGTACAAACGAATAAAATGTTTATATATCACATTTTCAAATAACTATTTTTATCCATTTTACTCGATCTAATAAACGGATCAAGATAGGACATCGCGGTTTTCACCAGTAGATTTAGCACCTCATTTTACATAAAATAGGTCCTATAAGTCTACTCTCAAGAGTTGATAAAGGTACAAACGAATAAAATGTTTATATATCACATTTTCAAATATCTATTATTCTCCATTTTACTCGATCTCCTAAACGGTTCAAGATAGGACATCGGGGTTTTCACCAGTGGATTTAGCACCTCATTTTACATATAATAAGCCTTATAAGTCTACACTCAAGAGTTGATAAAGGTACAAACGAATAAAATGTTTATATATCACATTATCAAATATCTATTATTCTCCATTTTACTCGATCTCCTAAACGGTTCAAGATAGGACATCGCGATTTTCACTAGTGGATTTAGCACCTCATTTTACATAAAATAGGTCCTATAAGTCTACTCTCAAGAGTTGATAAAGGTACAAAGGAATAAAATGTTTATATATCACATTTTCAAATAACTATTTTTATCCCTTTTTCTCGATCTCCTAAACGGATCAAGATAGGACATCGCGGTTTTAACCAGTGGATTTAGCACCTCATTTTACATAAAATAAGTCCTATAAGTCTACTCTCAAGAGTTGATAAAGGTAAAAACGAATAAAATGTTTATATATCACATTTTCAAATATCTATTATTCTCCATTTTACTCGATCTCCTAAACGGTTAAAAATAGGACATCGCGGTTTTCACCAGTAGATTTAGCACCTCATTTTACATATAATAAGCCATATAAGTCTACACTCAAGAGTTGATAAAGGTACAAACGAATAAAATGTTTATATATCACATTATCAAATATCTATTATTCTCCAATTTACTCGATCTCCTAAACGGTTAAAGATAGGACATCGCGGTTTTCACCAGTGAATTTAGCACCTCATTTTACATAAAATAGGTCCTATAAGTCTACTTTCAAGAGTTGATAAAGGTACAAAGGAATAAAATGTTTATATATCACATTTTCAAATAACTATTTTTATCCATTTTACTCGATCTAATAAACGGATCAAGATAGGACATCGCGGTTTTAACCAGTGGATTTAGCACCTCATTTTACATAAAATAAGTCCTATAAGTCTACTCTCAAGAGTTGATAAAGGTAAAAACGAATAAAATGTTTATATATCACATTTTCAAATATCTATTATTCTCCATTTTACTCGATCTCCTAAACGGTTAAAAATAGGACATCGCGGTTTTCACCAGTAGATTTAGCACCTCATTTTACATATAATAAGCCATATAAGTCTACACTCAAGAGTTGATAAAGGTACAAACGAATAAAATGTTTATATATCACATTATCAAATATCTATTATTCTCCAATTTACTCGATCTCCTAAACGGTTAAAGATAGGACATCGCGGTTTTCACCAGTGAATTTAGCACCTCATTTTACATAAAATAGGTCCTATAAGTCTACTTTCAAGAGTTGATAAAGGTAAAAACGAATAAAATGTTTATATATCACATTTTCAAATATCTATTTTTCTCCATTTTACTCGATCTCCTAAACGGTTAAAAATAGGACATCGCGGTTTTCACCAGTAGATTTAGCACCTCATTTTACATATAATAAGCCTTATAAGTCTACACTCAAGAGTTGATAAAGGTACAAACGAATAAAATGTTTATATATCACATTATCAAATATCTATTATTCTCCAATTTACTCGATCTCCTAAACGGTTAAAGATAGGACATCGCGGTTTTCACCAGTGAATTTAGCACCTCATTTTACATAAAATAGGTCCTATAAGTCTACTTTCAAGAGTTGATAAAGGTAAAAACGAATAAAATGTTTATATATCACATTTTCAAATATCTATTTTTCTCCATTTTACTCGATCTCCTAAACGGTTCAAGATAGGACATCGCGATTTTCACTAGTGGATTTAGCACCTCATTTTACATAAAATAGGTCCTATAAGTCTACTCTCAAGAGTTGATAAAGGTACAAACGAATAAAATGTTTATATATCACATTTTCAAATAACTATTTTTATCCATTTTACTCGATCTAATAAACGGATCAAGATAGGACATCGCGGTTTTAACCAGTGGATTTAGCACCTCATTTTACATAAAATAAGTCCTATAAGTCTACTCTCAAGAGTTGATAAAGGTAAAAACGAATAAAATGTTTATATATAACATTTTCAAATATCTATTATTCTCCATTTTACTCGATCTCCTAAACGGTTAAAGATAGGACATCGCGGTTTTCACCAGTAGATTAAGCACCTCATTTTACATAAAATAGGTCCTATAAGTCTACTCTCAAAAGTTGATAAAGGTACAAACGAATAAAATGTTTATATATCACATTTTCAAATATCTATTAATATCCATTTTACTCGATAACCTAAACGGTTAAAGATAGGACAACGCGGTTTTCACCAGTGGATTTAGCACCTCATTTTACATAAAATAAGTCCTATAAGTCTACTCTCAAGAGTTGATAAAGGTAAAAACGGATAAAATGTTTATATATCACTTTTTCAAATATCTATTATTCTCCATTTTACTCGATCTCCTAAACGGTTCAAGATAGGACATCGGGGTTTTCACCAGTGGATTTAGCACCTCATTTTACAGAAAATAAGTCCTATAAGTCTACTCTCAAGAGTTGATCAAGGTACAAACGAACAAAATGTTTATATATCACATTTTCAAATATCTATTAATATCCATTTTACTCGATCTCCTAAACGGTTCAAGATAGGACATCGGGGTTTTCACCAGTGGATTTAGCACCTCATTTTACATAAAATAAGTCCTATAAGTCTACTCTCAAGAGTTGATAAAGGTAAAAACGAATAAAATGTTTATATATCACATTTTCAAATATCTATTATTCTCCATTTTACTCGATCTCCTAAACGGTTCAAGATAGGACATCGCGGTTTTTACCAGTGGATTTAGCACCTCAATTTACATAAAATAAGTCCTATAAGTCTACTCTTTAGAGTTGATAAAGGTACAAACGAACAAAATGTTTATATATCACATTTTCAAATATCTATTATTTTCCATTTTACTCGATCTCCCAAACGGTTAAAAATAGGACATCGCGGTTTTCACCAGTGGATTTAGCACCTCATTTTACATAAAATAAGTCCTATAAATCTACTCTTTAGAGTTGATAAATTTACAAACGAATAAAATGTTTATATATCACATTTTCAAATATCTATTATTCTCCATTTTACTTGATCTCCTAAACGGTTAAAGATAGGACATCGCGGTTTTCACCAGTAGATTTAGCACCTCATTTTACATAAAATAGGTCCTATAAGTCTACTCTCAAAAGTTGATAAAGGTACAAACGGATAAAATGTTTATATATCACATTTTCAAATATCTATTATTCTCCATTTTACTCGATCTCCTAAACGGTTCAAGATAGGACATCGGGGTTTTCACCAGTGGATTTAGCACCTCATTTTACATAAAATAAGTCCTATAAGTCTACTCTCAAGAGTTGATAAAGGTACAAACGAATAAAATGTTTATATATCACATTTTCAAATATCTATTATTTTCTATTTTACTCGATCTCCTAAACGGTTAAAGATAGGACATCGCGGTTTTCAACAGTGGATTTAGCACCTCATTTTACATAAAATAGGTCCTATAAGTCTACTCTCAAAAGTTGATAAAGGTACAAACGAATAAAATGTTTATATATCACATTTTCAAATATCTATTATTTTCTATTTTACTCGATCTCCTAAACGGTTAAAGATAGGACATCGCGGTTTTCACCAGTGGATTTAGCACTATATTTTACATAAAAGAACTCCAATAAGTCTACTCTCAAGAGTTGATAAAGGGACAAACGAATAAAATGTTTTATATCACATTTTCAAATATCTATTATCATCCATTTTACTCGATCTTCTAAACGGTTAAAAATAGGACATCGCGGTTTTTACCAGTTGATTTAGCACCAATTTTTACCTAAAATAAATCCTATAAGTCTACTCTTAAAAGTTGATAAAGGTACAAACGAATAAAATGTTTATATATCACATTTTCAAATATCTATTATTCTCCATTTTACTCCATCTCCTAAACGGTTAAAGATAGGACATCGCGGTTTTCATCAGTGGATTAAGCACCCCATTTTACATAAAATAGGTCCTATAAGTCTACTCTCAAGAGTTGATAAAGGTAAAAACGAATAAAATGTATATATATCACATTTTCAAATTTCTATTTTTCTCCATTTTAGTCGATCTCCTAAACGGTTCAAGATAGGACATCGCGGTTTTCACCAGTGGATTTAGCACCTCATTTCACATAAAAGAGGTCCTATAAGTCTACTCTCAAAAGTTGATAAAGGTACAAACGAATAAAATGTTTATATATCACATTTTCAAATATCTATTATTCTCCATTTTACTCGATCTCCTAAACGGTTAAAGATTGGACAACGAGGTTTTCACCAGTGGATTTAGCACCTCATTTTACATAAAATAGGTCCTATAAGTCTACTCTCAAAAGTTGATAAAGGTACAAACGAATAAAATGTTTATAAATCACATTTTCAAATATCTAATATTCTCCATTTTACTCGATCTCCTAAACAGTTAAAGATAGGACATCGCAGTTTTCACCAGTGGATTTAGCACCTCATTTTACTTAAAATAAGTCTTATAAGTCTACTCTCAAGAGTTGATAAAGGGACAAACGAATAAAATGTTTATATATCACATTATCAAATATCTATTATTCTCCATTTTACTCGATCTCCTAAACGGTTAAAGATAGGACATCGCGGTTTTCACCAGTGGGTTTAGCACCTCATTTTTCATAAAATAACTCCTATAAGTCAACTCTCACGGGTTGATAAAGTTACAAACGAATAAAATGTTTCTATGTCACATTTTCAAATATCTGTTATTATCAATTTTACTCGATCTCTTAAACGGTTAAAGATAGGACATCGCGGTTTTAACCAGTGGATTTAGCACCTCATTTTACATAAAATAAGTCCTATAAGTCTACTCTCAAGAGTTGATAAAGGTAAAAACGAATAAAATGTTTATATATAACATTTTCAAATATCTATTATTCTCCATTTTACTCGATCTCCTAAACGGTTAAAGATAGGACATCGCGGTTTTCACCAGTAGATTTAGCACCTCATTTTACATAAAATAGGTCCTATAAGTCTACTCTCAAAAGTTGATAAAGGTACAAACGAATAAAATGTTTATATATCACATTTTCAAATATCTATTAATATCCATTTTACTCGATAACCTAAACGGTTAAAGATAGGACAACGCGGAATTCACCAGTGGATTTAGCACCTCATTTTACATAAAATAAGTCCTATAAGTCTACTCTCAAAAGTTGATAAAGGTACAAACGAATAAAATGTTTATATATCACATTTTCAAATATCTATTATTCTTCATTTTACTCGATCTTCTAAACGGATCAAGATAGGACATCGCGGTTTTCACCAGTGGATTTAGCACCTCATTTTACATATAATAAGTCCTATAAGTCTACTCTCAAAAGTTGATAAAGGTACAAACGAACAAAATGTTTATATATCACATTTTCAAATATCTATTATTCTCCATTTTACTCGATCTCCCAAACGGTTAAAGATAGGACATCGCGGTTTTCACCAGTAGATTTAGCACCTCATTTTACATAAAATAGGTCCTATAAGTCTACTCTCAAAAGTTGATAAAGGTACAAACGAATAAAATGTTTATATATCACATTTTCAAATATCTATTAATATCCATTTTACTCGATCTCCTAAACGGTTCAAGATAGGACATCGGGGTTTTCACCAGTGGATTTAGCACCTCATTTTACATAAAATTAGTCCTATAAGTCTACTCTCAAGAGTTGATCAAGGTACAAACGAACAAAATGTTTATATATCACATTTTCAAATATCTATTATTCTCCATTTTACTCGATCTCCTAAACGGTTCAAGATAGGACATCGCGGTTTTTACCAGTGGATTTAGCACCTCAATTTACATAAAATAAGTCCTATAAGTCTACTCTTTAGAGTTGATAAAGGTACAAACGAACAAAATGTTTATATATCACATTTTCAAATATCTATTATTTTCCATTTTACTCGATCTCCTAAACGGTTAAAAATAGGACATCGCGGTTTTCACCAGTGGATTTAGCACCTCATTTTACATAAAATAAGTCCTATAAATCTACTCTTTAGAGTTGATAAATTTACAAACGAATAAAATGTTTATATATCACATTTTCAAATATCTATTATTCTCCATTTTACTCGATCTCCTAAACGGTTAAAGATAGGACATCGCGGTTTTCACCAGTAGATTTAGCACCTCATTTTACATAAAATAGGTCCTATAAGTCTAGTCTCAAAAGTTGATAAAGGTACAAACGAATAAAATGTTTATATATCACATTTTCAAATATCTATTATTCTCCATTTTACTCGATCTCCTAAACGGTTAAAGATAGGACATCGAGGTTTTTACCAGTGGATTTAGCACCTCATTTTACATAAAATAGGTCCTATAAGTCTACTCTCAAAAGTTGATAAAGGTACAAACGAATAAAATGTTTATATATCACATTTTCAAATATCTATTATTCTTCATTTTACTCGATCTTCTAAACGGTTAAAGATAGGACATCGAGGTTTTCACCAGTGGATTTAGCACCTTATTTTACATTAAATAGGTCCTATAAGTCTACTCTCAATAGTTGATAAAGGTAAAAACGAATAAAATGTTTATATATCACATTTTCAAATATCTATTTTTCTCCATATTACTCGATCTCCTAAACGGTTCAAGATAGGACATCGCGATTTTCACTTGTGGATTTAGCACCTCATTTTACATAAAATAGGTCCTATAAGTCTACTCTCAAGAGTTGATAAAGGTACAAACGAATAAAATGTTTATATATCACATTTTCAAATAACTATTTTTATCCATTTTACTCGATCTCCTAAACGGATCAAGATAGGACATCGCGGTTTTAACCAGTGGATTTAGCACCTCATTTTACATAAAATAAGTCCTATAAGTCTACTCTCAAGAGTTGATAAAGGTAAAAACGAATAAAATGTTTATATATCACATTTTCAAATATCTATTATTCTCCATTTTACTCGATCTCCTAAACGGTTAAAGATAGGACATCGAGGTTTTCACCAGTGGATTTAGCACCTCATTTTACATAAAATAGGTCCTATAAGTCTACTCTCAAGAGTTGATAAAGGTACAAACGAATAAAATGTTTATATATCACATTTTCAAATAACTATTTTTATCCATTTTACTCGATCTCCTAAACGGATCAAGATAGGACATCGCGGTTTTAACCAGTGGATTTAGCACCTCATTTTACATAAAATAAGTCCTATAAGTCTACTCTCAAGAGTTGATAAAGGTAAAAACGAATAAAATGTTTATATATCACATTTTCAAATATCTATTATTCTCCATTTTACTCGATCTCCTAAACGGTTCAAGATAGGACATCGGGGTTTTCACCAGTGGATTTAGCACCTCATTTTACATAAAATAAGTCCTATAAGTCTACTCTCAAGAGTTGATCAAGGTACAAACGAACAAAATGTTTATATATCACATTTTCAAATAACTATTAATATCCATTTTACTCGATCTCCTAAACGGTTCAAGATAGGACATCGGGGTTTTCACCAGTGGATTTAGCACCTCATTTTACATAAAATAAGTCCTATAAGTCTACTCTCAAGAGTTGATCAAGGTACAAACGAACAAAATGTTTATATATCACATTTTCAAATATCTATTATTCTCCATTTTACTCGATCTCCTAAACGGTTAAAGATAGGACATCGCGGTTCTCACCAGTGGATTTAGCCCCTCATTTTACATAAAATAGGTCCTATAAGTCTACCCTCAAGAGTTGATCAAGGTACAAACGAATAAAATGTTTATATATCACATTTTCAAATATTCATTATTCTCCATTTTACTCGATCTCCTAAACGGTTAAAAATAGGACATCGCGGTTTTCACCAGTGGATTTAGTACCTCATTTTACATAAAATAAGTCCTATAAGTCTACTCTTTAGAGTTGATAAAGGTACTAACGAATAAAATGTTTATATATAACATTTTCAAATATCTATTATTCTCCATTTTACTCGATCTCCTAAACGGTTAAAGATAGGACATCGCGGTTTTCACCAGTAGATTTAGCACCTCATTTTACATAAAATAGGTCCTATAAGTCTACTCTCAAAAGTTGATAAAGGTACAAACGAATAAAATGTTTATATATCACATTTTCAAATATCTATTAATATCCATTTTACTCGATATCCTAAACGGTTAAAGATAGGACAACGCGGTTTTCACCAGTGGATTTAGCACCTCATTTTACATATAATAAGTCCTATAAGTCTACTCTCAAAAGTTGATAAAGGTACAAACGAATAAAATGTTTATATATCACATTTTCAAATATCTATTAATATCCATTTTACTCGATCTCCTAAACGGTTCAAGATAAGACATCGGGGTTTTCACCAGTGGATTTAGCACCTTATTTTACATAAAATATGTCCTATAAGTCTACTCTCAAGAGTTGATCAAGGTACAAACGAACAAAATGTTTATATATCACATTTTCAAATACCTATTATTCTCCATTTTACTCGATCTCCTAAACGGTTCAAGATAGGACATCGCGGTTTTCACCAGTGGATTTAGCACCTCATTTTACATAAAATAAGTCCTATAAATCTACTCTTTAGAGTTGATAAAGGTACAAACGAATAAAATGTTTATATATCACATTTTCAAATATCTATTATTCTCCATTTTACTCGATCTCCTAAACGGTTAAAGATAGGACATCGCGGTTTTCACCAGTAGATTTAGCACCTCATTTTACATAAAATAGGTCCTATAAGTCTACTCTCAAAAGTTGATAAAGGTACAAACGAATAAAATGTTTATATATCACATTTTCAAATATCTATTATTCTCCATTTTACCCGATCTCCTAATCGGTTAAAGATAGGACATCGAGGTTTTCACCAGTGGATTTAGCACCTCATTTTACATAAAATAGGTCCTATAAGTCTACTCTTAAAAGTTGATAAAGGTACAAACGAATAAAATGTTTATATATCACATTTTCAAATATCTATTATTCTTCATTTTACTCGATCTTCTAAACGGTTAAAGATAGGACATCGAGGTTTTCACCAGTGAACTTAGCACCTTATTTTACATAAAATAGGTCCTATAAGTCTACTTTCAAGAGTTGATAAAAGTAAAAACGAATACAATGTTTATATATCACATTTTCAAATATCTATTTTTCTCCATTTTACTCGATCTCCTAAACGGTTCAAGATAGGACATCGCGATTTTCACTAGTGGATTTAGCACCTCATTTTACATAAAATAGGTCCTATAAGTCTACTCTCAAGAGTTGATAAAGGTACAAACGAATAAAATGTTTATATATCACATTTTCAAATAACTATTTTTATCCCTTTTTCTCGATCTCCTAAACGGATCAAGATAGGACATCGCGGTTTTAACCAGTGGATTTAGCACCTCATTTTACATAAAATAAGTCTTATAAGTCTACTCTCAAGAGTTGATAAAGGTAAAAACGAATAAAATGTTTATATATCACATTTTCAAATATCTATTATTCTCCATTTTACTCGATCTAATAAACGGTTAAAGATAGGACATCGCGGTTTTCACCAGTAGATTTAGCACCTCATTTTACATATAATAAGCCTTATAAGTCTACACTCAAGAGTTGATAAAGGTACAAACGAATAAAATGTTTATATATCACATTTTCAAATATCTATTATTCTCCATTTTACTCGATCTCCTAAACGGTTAAAGATAGGACAACGAGGTTTTCACCAGTGGATTTAGCACCTCATTTTACTTAAAATAAGTCCTATAAGTCTACTCTGAAGGGTTGATAAAGGTACAAACGAATAAAATGTTTATATATCACATTTTCAAATATCTATTATTCTCCATTTTACTCGATCTTATAAACGGTTAAAGATAGGACATCGCGGTTTTCACCAGTGAATTTAGCACTATATTTTACATAAAATAAGTCCTATAAGTCTACTCTCAAGAGTTGATAAAGGTACAAACGAATAAAATGTTTATATATCACATTTTCAAATATCTGTTATTATCAATTTTACTCGATCTCTTAAACGGTTAAAGATAGGACATCGCTGTTTTTACCAGTGGATTTAGCACCTCATTTTACTTAAAAT
The DNA here is from genome assembly GCA_963930825.1 of Silvanus unidentatus. Lineage (NCBI taxonomy): Eukaryota > Metazoa > Arthropoda > Insecta > Coleoptera > Silvanidae > Silvanus > Silvanus unidentatus. Next base: position 11,001,983 of record OZ005757.1, on the reverse strand, counting down.
AAGTCTTATAAGTCTACTCTCAAGAGTTGATAAAGGGACAAACGAATAAAATGTTTATATATCACATTATCAAATATCTATTATTCTCCATTTTACTCGATCTCCTAAACGGTTCAAGATAGGACATCGCGGTTTTTACCAGTGGATTTAGCACCTCAATTTACATAAAATAAGTCCTATAGGTCTACTCTCAAGAGTTGATAAAGGTACAAACGAATAAAATGTTTATATATCACATTTTCAAATATCTATTAATATCCATTATACTCGATCTCCTAAACGGTTTAAGATATGACATCGGGGTTTCCACCAGTGGTTTTAGCACCTCATTTTACATAAAATAAGTCCTATAAGTCTACTCTCAAGAGATGATAAAGGTACAAACGAATAAAATGTTTATATATCACATTTTCAAATATCTGTTATTATCAATTTTACTCGATCTCTTAAACGGTTAAAGATAGGACATCGCTGTTTTTACCAGTGGATTTAGCACCTCATTTTACATAAAATAAGTCCTATAAGTCTACTCTCAAGAGTTGATCAAGGTACAAACGAACAAAATGTTTATATATCACATTTTCAAATATCTATTATTCTCCATTTTACTCGATCTCCTAAACGGTTCAAGATAGGACATCGCGGTTTTTACCAGTGGATTTAGCACCTCAATTTACATAAAATAAGTCCTATAAGTCTACTCTTTAGAGTTGATAAAGGTACAAACGAACAAAATGTTTATATATCACATTTTCAAATATCTATTATTTTCCATTTTACTCGATCTCCTAAACGGTTGAAAATAGGACATCGCGGTTTTCACCAGTGGATTTAGCACCTCATTTTACATAAAATAAGTCCTATAAGTCTACTCTTTAGAGTTGATAAAGGTACAAACGAATAAAATGTTTATATATCACTTTTTCAAATATCTATTATTCTCCATTTTACTCGATCTCCTAATCGGTTAAAGATAGGACATCGCGGTTTTCACCAGTAGATTTAGCACTTCATTTTACATAAAATAGGTCCTATAAGTCTACTCTCAAAAGTTGATAAAGGTACAAACGATTAAAATGTTTATATATCACATTTTCAAATATCTATTAATATCCATTTTACTCGATATCCTAAACGGCTAAAGATAGGACAACGCGGTTTTCACCAGTGGATTTAGCACCTCATTTTACATAAAATAGGTCCTATAAGTCTACTCTCAAAAGTTGATAAAGGTACAAACGAATAAAATGTTTATATATCACATTTTCAAATATCTATTATTCTCCATTTTACTCGATCTCCTAAACGGTTAAAGATAGGACATCGAGGTTTTCACCAGTGGATTTAGCACCTCATTTTACATAAAATAGGTCCTATAAGTCTACTCTCAAAAGTTGATAAAGGTACAAACGAATAAAATGTTTATATATCACATTTTCAAATATCTATTATTCTTCATTTTACTCGATCTTCTAAACGGTTAAAAATAGGACATCGAGGTTTTCACCAGTGGATTTAGCACCTTATTTTACATAAAATAGGTCCTATAAGTCTACTCTCAAGAGTTGATAAAGGTACAAACGAATAAAATGTTTATATATCACATTTTCAAATATCTATTAATATCCATTTTACTCGATCTCCTAAACGGTTTAAGATATGACATCGGGGTTTCCACCAGTGGTTTTAGCACCTCATTTTACATAAAATAAGTCCTATAAGTCTACTCTCAAGAGTTGATAAAGGTACAAACGAATAAAATGTTTATATATCACATTTTAAATATCTGTTATTATCAATTTTACTCGATCTCTTAAACGGTTAAAGATAGGACATCGCTGTTTTTACCAGTGGATTTAGCACCTCATTTTACATAAAATAAGTCCTATAAGTCTACTCTCAAGAGTTGATCTAGGTACAAACGAACAAAATGTTTATATATCACATTTTCAAATATCTATTATTCTCCATTTTACTCGATCTCCTAAACGGTTCAAGATAGGACATCGCGGTTTTTACCAGTGGATTTAGCACCTCAATTTACATAAAATAAGTCCTATAAGTCTACTCTTTAGAGTTGATAAAGGTACAAACGAACAAAATGTTTATATATCACATTTTCAAATATCTATTATTTTCCATTTTACTCGATCTCCTAAACGGTTAAAAATAGGACATCGCGGTTTTCACCAGTGGATTTAGCACCTCATTTTACATAAAATAAGTCCTATAAGTCTACTCTTTAGAGTTGATAAAGGTACAAACGAATAAAATGTTTATATATCACATTTTCAAATATCTGTTATTATCAATTTAACTCGATCTCTTAAACGGTTATAGATAGGACATCGCTGTTTTTACCAGTGGATTTAGCACCTCATTTTACTTAAAATAAGTCTTATAAGTCTACTCTCAAGAGTTGATAAAGGGACAAACGAATAAAATGTTTATATATCACATTTTCAAATATCTGTTATTATCAATTTTACTCGATCTCTTAAACGGTTATAGATAGGACATCGCTGTTTTTACCAGTGGATTTAGCACCTCATTTTACTTAAAATAAGTCCTATAAGTCTACTCTCAAGAGTTGATAAAGGTACAAACGAATAAAATGTTTATATATCACATTTTCAAATATCTGTTATTATCAATTTTACTCGATCTCTTAAACGGTTAAAGATAGGACATCGCTGTTTTTACCAGTGGATTTAGCACCTCATTTTACTTAAAATAAGTCTTATAAGTCTACTCTCAAGAGTTGATAAAGGGACAAACGAATAAAATGTTTATATATCACATTATCAAATATCTATTATTCTCCATTTTACTCGATCTCCTAAACGGTTCAAGATAGGACATCGCGGTTTTTACCAGTGGATTTAGCACCTCAATTTACATAAAATAAGTCCTATAGGTCTACTCTCAAGAGTTGATAAAGGTACAAACGAATAAAATGTTTATATATCACATTTTCAAATATCTATTAATATCCATTATACTCGATCTCCTAAACGGTTTAAGATATGACATCGGGGTTTCCACCAGTGGTTTTAGCACCTCATTTTACATAAAATAAGTCCTATAAGTCTACTCTCAAGAGATGATAAAGGTACAAACGAATAAAATGTTTATATATCACATTTTCAAATATCTGTTATTATCAATTTTACTCGATCTCTTAAACGGTTAAAGATAGGACATCGCTGTTTTTACCAGTGGATTTAGCACCTCATTTTACATAAAATAAGTCCTATAAGTCTACTCTCAAGAGTTGATCAAGGTACAAACGAACAAAATGTTTATATATCACATTTTCAAATATCTATTATTCTCCATTTTACTCGATCTCCTAAACGGTTCAAGATAGGACATCGCGGTTTTTACCAGTGGATTTAGCACCTCAATTTACATAAAATAAGTCCTATAAGTCTACTCTTTAGAGTTGATAAAGGTACAAACGAACAAAATGTTTATATATCACATTTTCAAATATCTATTATTTTCCATTTTACTCGATCTCCTAAACGGTTAAAAATAGGACATCGCGGTTTTCACCAGTGGATTTAGCACCTCATTTTACATAAAATAAGTCCTATAAGTCTACTCTTTAGAGTTGATAAAGGTACAAACGAATAAAATGTTTATATATCACTTTTTCAAATATCTATTATTCTCCATTTTACTCGATCTCCTAATCGGTTAAAGATAGGACATCGCGGTTTTCACCAGTAGATTTAGCACTTCATTTTACATAAAATAGGTCCTATAAGTCTACTCTCAAAAGTTGATAAAGGTACAAACGATTAAAATGTTTATATATCACATTTTCAAATATCTATTAATATCCATTTTACTCGATATCCTAAACGGCTAAAGATAGGACAACGCGGTTTTCACCAGTGGATTTAGCACCTCATTTTACATAAAATAGGTCCTATAAGTCTACTCTCAAAAGTTGATAAAGGTACAAACGAATAAAATGTTTATATATCACATTTTCAAATATCTATTATTCTCCATTTTACTCGATCTCCTAAACGGTTAAAGATAGGACATCGAGGTTTTCACCAGTGGATTTAGCACCTCATTTTACATAAAATAGGTCCTATAAGTCTACTCTCAAAAGTTGATAAAGGTACAAACGAATAAAATGTTTATATATCACATTTTCAAATATCTATTATTCTTCATTTTACTCGATCTTCTAAACGGTTAAAAATAGGACATCGAGGTTTTCACCAGTGGATTTAGCACCTTATTTTACATAAAATAGGTCCTATAAGTCTACTCTTTAGAGTTGATAAAGGTACAAACGAACAAAATGTTTATATATCACATTTTCAAATATCTATTATTTTCCATTTTACTCGATCTCCTAAACGGTTAAAAATAGGACATCGCGGTTTTCACCAGTGGATTTAGCACCTCATTTTACATAAAATAAGTCCTATAAGTCTACTCTTTAGAGTTGATAAAGGTACAAACGAATAAAATGTTTATATATCACTTTTTCAAATATCTATTATTCTCCATTTTACTCGATCTCCTAATCGGTTAAAGATAGGACATCGCGGTTTTCACCAGTAGATTTAGCACTTCATTTTACATAAAATAGGTCCTATAAGTCTACTCTCAAAAGTTGATAAAGGTACAAACAAATAAAATGTTTATATATCACATTTTCAAATAACTATTTATATCCATTTTACTCGATCTCCTAAACGGATCAAGATAGGACATCGCGGTTTTAACCAGTGGATTTAGCACCTCATTTTACATAAAATAAGTCCCATAAGTCTACTCTCAAGAGTTAATAAAGGTAAAAACGAATAAAATGTTTATATATCACATTTTCAAATATCTATTATTCTCCATTTTACTCGATCTCCTAAACGGTTCAAGATAGGACATCGCGGTTTTTACCAGTGGATTTAGCACCTTAATTTACATAAAATAAGTCCTATAAGTCTACTCTTTAGAGTTGATAAAGGTACAAACGAATAAAATGTTTATATATCACATTTTCAAATATCTATTATTCTCCATTTTACTCGATCTCCTAAACGGTTAAAGATAGGACATCGCGGTTTTCACCAGTAGATTTAGCACCTCATTTTACATAAAATAGGTCCTATAAGTCTACTCTCAAAAGTTGATAAAGGTACAAACGAATAAAATGTATATATATCACATTTTCAAATATCTATTAATATCCATTTTACTCGATATCCTAAACGGTTAAAGATAGGACAACGCGGTTTTCACCAGTGGATTTAGCACCTCATTTTACATATAATAAGTCCTATAAGTCTACTCTCAAAAGTTGATAAAGGTACAAACGAACAAAATGTTTATATATCACATTTTCAAATATCTATTATTCTCCATTTTACTCGATCTCCTAAACGGTTAAAGATAGGACATCGCGGTTTTCACCAGTAGATTTAGCACCTCATTTTACATAAAATAGGTCCTATAAGTCTACTCTCAAAAGTTGATAAAGGTACAAACGAATAAAATGTTTATATATCACATTTTCAAATATCTATTAATATCCATTTTACTCGATATCCTAAACGGTTAAAGATAGGACAACGCGGTTTTCACCAGTGGATTTAGCACCTCATTTTACATATAATAAGTCCTATAAGTCTACTCTCAAAAGTTGATAAAGGTACAAACGAATAAAATGTTTATATATCACATTTTCAAATATCTATTAATATCCATTTTACTCGATCTCCTAAACGGTTCAAGATAAGACATCGGGGTTTTCACCAGTGGATTTAGCACCTCATTTTACATAAAATATGTCCTATAAGTCTACTCTCAAGAGTTGATCAAGGTACAAACGAACAAAATGTTTATATATCACATTTTCAAATATCTATTATTCTCCATTTTACTCGATCTCCTAAACGGTTCAAGATAGGACATCGCGGTTTTCACCAGTGGATTTAGCACCTCATTTTACATAAAATAAGTCCTATAAATCTACTCTTTAGAGTTGATAAAGGTACAAACGAATAAAATGTTTATATATCACATTTTCAAATATCTATTATTCTCCATTTTACTCGATCTCCTAAACGGTTAAAGATAGGACATCGCGGTTTTCACCAGTAGATTTAGCACCTCATTTTACATAAAATAGGTCCTATAAGTCTACTCTCAAAAGTTGATAAAGGTACAAACGAATAAAATGTTTATATATCACATTTTCAAATATCTATTATTCTCCATTTTACCTGATCTCCTAATCGGTTAAAGATAGGACATCGAGGTTTTCACCAGTGGATTTAGCACCTCATTTTACATAAAATAGGTCCTATAAGTCTACTCTCAAAAGTTGATAAAGGTACAAACGAATAAAATGTTTATATATCACATTTTCAAATATCTATTATTCTTCATTTTACTCGATCTTCTAAACGGTTAAAGATAGGACATCGAGGTTTTCACCAGTGGACTTAGCACCTTATTTTACATAAAATAGGTCCTATAAGTCTACTTTTAAGAGTTGATAAAGGTAAAAACGAATACAATGTTTATATATCACATTTTCAAATATCTATTTTTCTCCATTTTACTCGATCTCCTAAACGGTTCAAGATAGGACATCGCGATTTTCACTAGTGGATTTAGCACCTCATTTTACATAAAATAGGTCCTATAAGTCTACTCTCAAGAGTTGATAAAGGTACAAACGAATAAAATGTTTATATATCACATTTTCAAATAACTATTTTTATCCCTTTTTCTCGATCTTCTAAACGGATCAAGATAGGACATCGCGGTTTTAACCAGTGGATTTAGCACCTCATTTTACATAAAATAAGTCTTATAAGTCTACTCTCAAGAGTTGATAAAGGTAAAAACGAATAAAATGTTTATATATCACATTTTCAAATATCTATTATTCTCCATTTTACTCGATCTCCTAAACGGTTAAAGATAGGACATCGCGGTTTTCACCAGTAGATTTAGCACCTCATTTTACATATAATAAGCCTTATAAGTCTACACTCAAGAGTTGATAAAGGTACAAACGAATAAAATGTTTATATATCACATTATCAAATATCTATTATTCTCCAATTTACTCGATCTCCTAAACGGTTAAAGATAGGACATCGCGGTTTTCACCAGTGAATTTAGCACCTCATTTTACATAAAATAGGTCCTATAAGTCTACTTTCAAGAGTTGATAAAGGTAAAAACGAATAAAATGTTTATATATCACATTTTCAAATATCTATTTTTCTCCATTTTACTCGATCTCCTAAACGGTTCAAGATAGGACATCGCGATTTTCACTAGTGGATTTAGCACCTCATTTTACATAAAATAAGTCCTATAAGTCTACTCTCAAGAGTTGATAAAGGTAAAAACGGATAAAATGTTTATATATCACATTTTCAAATATCTATTATTCTCCATTTTACTCGATCTCCTAAACGGTTCAAGATAGGACATCGGGGTTTTCACCAGTGGATTTAGCACCTCATTTTACATAAAATAAGTCCTATAAGTCTACTCTCAAGAGTTGATCAAGGTACAAACGAACAAAATGTTTATATATCACATTTTCAAATATCTATTAATATCCATTTTACTCGATCTCCTAAACGGTTCCAGATAGGACATCGGGGTTTTCACCAGTGGATTTAGCACCTCATTTTACATAAAATAAGTCCTATAAATCTACTCTTTAGAGTTGATAAATTTACAAACGAATAAAATGTTTATATATCACATTTTCAAATATCTATTATTCTCCATTTTACTCGATCTCTTAAACGGTTAAAGATAGGACATCGAGGTTTTCACCAGTGGATTTAGCACCTCATTTTACATAAAATAGGTCCTATAAGTCTACTCTCAAAAGTTGATAAAGGTACAAACGAATAAAATGTTTATGTATCACATTTTCAAATATCTATTATTCTTCATTTTACTCGATCTTCTAAACGGTTAAAGATAGGACATCGAGGTTTTCACCAGTGGATTTAGCACCTCATTTTACATAAAATAAGTCCTATAAGTCTACTCTCAAGAGTTGATAAAGGTACAAACGGATAAAATGTTTATATATCACATTTTCAAATATCTATTATTTTCTATTTTACTCGATCTCCTAAACGGTTAAAGATAGGACATGGCGGTTTTCAACAGTGGATTTAGCACCTCATTTTACATAAAATAGGTCCTATAAGTCTACTCTCAAAAGTTGATAAAGGTACAAACGAATAAAATGTTTATATATCACATTTTCAAATATCTATTATTTTCTATTTTACTCGATCTCCTAAACGGTTAAAGATAGGACATCGCGGTTTTCACCAGTGGATTTAGCACTATATTTTACATAAAATAACTCCTATAAGTCTACTCTCAAGAGTTGATAAAGGGACAAACGAATAAAATGTTTTATATCACATTTTCAAATATCTATTATCATCCATTTTACTCGATCTCCTAAACGGTTAAAAATAGGACATCGCGGTTTTTACCAGTTGATTTAGCACCAATTTTTACCTAAAATAAGTCCTATAAGTCTACTCTTAAAAGTTGATAAAGGTACAAACGAATAAAATGTTTATATATCACATTTTCAAATATCTATTATTCTCCATTTTACTCCATCTCCTAAACGGTTAAAGATAGGACATCGCGGTTTTCATCAGTGGATTAAGCACCCCATTTTACATAAAATAGGTCCTATAAGTCTACTCTCAAGAGTTGATAAAGGTAAAAACGAATAAAATGTATATATATCACATTTTCAAATTTCTATTTTTCTCCATTTTAGTCGATCTCCTAAACGGTTCAAGATAGGACATCGCGGTTTTCACCAGTGGATTTAGCACCTCATTTCACATAAAAGAGGTCCTATAAGTCTACTCTCAAAAGTTGATAAAGGTACAAACGAATAAAATGTTTATATATCACATTTTCAAATATCTATTATTCTCCATTTTACTCGATCTCCTAAACGGTTTAAGATAGGACAACGAGGTTTTCACCAGTGGATTTAGCACCTCATTTTACTTAAAATAAGTCCTATAAGTCTACTCTGAAGGGTTGATAAAGGTACAAACGAATAAAATGTTTATATATCACATTTTCAAATATCTATTATTCTCCATTTTACTCGATCTTATAAACGGTTAAAGATAGGACATCGCGGTTTCCACCAGTGAATTTAGCACTATATTTTACATAAAATAAGTCCTATAAGTCTACTCTCAAGAGTTGATAAAGGTACAAACGAATAAAATGTTTATATATCACATTTTCAAATATCTGTTATTATCAATTTTACTCGATCTCTTAAACGGTTAAAGATAGGACATCGCTGTTTTTACCAGTGGATTTAGCACCTCATTTTACTTAAAATAATTCTTATAAGTCTACTCTCAAGAGTTGATAAAGGGACAAACGAATAAAATGTTTATATATCACATTATCAAATATCTATTATTCTCCATTTTACTCGATCTCCTAAACGGTTCAAGATAGGACATCGCGGTTTTTACCAGTGGATTTAGCACCTCAATTTACATAAAAAAAGTCCTATAAGTCTACTCTCAAGAGTTGATAAAGGTACAAACGAATAAAATGTTTATATATCACATTTTCAAATATCTATTAATATCCATTTTACTCGATCTCCTAAACGGTTTAAGATATGACATCGGGGTTTCCACCAGTGGTTTTAGCACCTCATTTTACATAAAATAAGTCCTATAAGTCTACTCTCAAGAGTTGATAAAGGTACAAACGAATAAAATGTTTATATATCACATTTTCAAATATCTGTTATTATCAATTTTACTCGATCTCTTAAACGGTTAAAGATAGGACATCGCTGTTTTTACCAGTGGATTTAGCACCTCATTTTACATAAAATAAGTCCTATAAGTCTACTCTCAAGAGTTGATCAAGGTACAAACGAACAAAATGTTTATATATCACATTTTCAAATATCTATTATTCTCCATTTTACTCGATCTCCTAAACGGTTCAAGATAGGACATCGCGGTTTTTACCAGTGGATTTAGCACCTCAATTTACATAAAATAAGTCCTATAAGTCTACTCTTTAGAGTTGATAAAGGTACAAACGAACAAAATGTTTATATATCACATTTTCAAATATCTATTATTTTCCATTTTACTCGATCTCCTAAACGGTTAAAAATAGGACATCGCGGTTTTCACCAGTGGATTTAGCACCTCATTTTACATAAAATAAGTCCTATAAGTCTACTCTTTAGAGTTGATAAAGGTACAAACGAATAAAATGTTTATATATCACTTTTTCAAATATCTATTATTCTCCATTTTACTCGATCTCCTAATCGGTTAAAGATAGGACATCGCGGTTTTCACCAGTAGATTTAGCACTTCATTTTACATAAAATAGGTCCTATAAGTCTACTCTCAAAAGTTGATAAAGGTACAAACGATTAAAATGTTTATATATCACATTTTCAAATATCTATTAATATCCATTTTACTCGATATCCTAAACGGCTAAAAATAGGACAACGCAATTTTCACCAGTGGATTTAGCACCTCATTTTACATTATATAGGTCCTATAAGTCTACTCTCAAAAGTTGATAAAGGTACAAACGAATAAAATGTTTATATATTACATTTTCAAATATCTATTATTCTCCATTTTACTCGATCTCCTAAACGGTTAAAGATAGGACATCGAGGTTTTCACCAGTAAATTTAGCACCTCATTTTACATAAAATAGGTCCTATAAGTCTACTCTCAAAAGTTGATAAAGGTACAAACGAATAAAATGTTTATATATCACATTTTCAAATATCTATTATTCTTCATTTTACTCGATCTTCTAAACGGTTAAAAATAGGACATCGAGGTTTTCACCAGTGGATTTAGCACCTTATTTTACAAAAAATAGGTCCTATAAGTCTACTCTCAAAAGTTGATAAAGGTAAAAACGAATACAATGTTTATATATCACATTTTCAAATAACTATTTATATCCATTTTACTCGATCTCCTAAACGGATCAAGATAGGACATCGCGGTTTTAACCAGTGGATTTAGCACCTCATTTTACATAAAATAAGTCCTATAAGTCTACTCTCAAGAGTTAATAAAGGTAAAAACGAATAAAATGTTTATATATCACATTTTCAAATATCTATTATTCTCCATTTTACTCGATCTCCTAAACGGTTAAAGATAGGACATCGCGGTTTTCACCAGTAGATTTAGCACCTCATTTTACATATAATAAGCCTTATAAGTCTATACTCAAGAGTTGATAAAGGTACAAACGAATAAAATGTTTATATATCACATTATCAAATATCTATTATTCTCCAATTTACTCGATCTCCTAAACGGTTAAAGATAGGACATCGCGGTTTTCACCAGTGAATTTAGCACCTCATTTTACATAAAATTGGTCCTATAAGTCTACTTTCAAGAGTTGATTAAGGTAAAAACGAATAAAATGTTTATATATCACATTTTCAAATATCTATTTTTCTCCATTTTACTCGATCTCCTAAACGGTTCAAGATAGGACATCGCGGTTTTCACCAGTGGAAGTAGCACCTCATTTTACATAAAATATGTCCTATAAGTCTTCTCTCAAAAGTTGATAAAGGTACAAACGAACAAAATGTTTATATATCACATTTTCAAATATCTATTATTCTACATTTTACTCGATCTCCTAAACGGTTCAAGATAGGACATCGGGGTTTTTACCAGTGGATTTAGCACCTCAATTTACATAAAATAAGTCCTATAAGTCTACTCTTTAGAGTTGATAAAGGTACAAACGAACAAAATGTTTATATATCACATTTTCAAATATCTATTATTTTCCATTTTACTCGATCTCCTAAACGGTTAAAAATAGGACATCGCGGTTTTCACCAGTGGATTTAGCACCTCATTTTACATAAAATAAGTCTTATAAGTCTACTCTTTAGAGTTGATAAAGGTACAAACGAATAAAATGTTTATATATCACTTTTTCAAATATCTATTATTCTCCATTTTACTCGGTCTCCTAAACGGTTCAAGATAGGACATCGCGGTTTTTACCAGTGGATTTAGCACCTCAATTTACATAAAATAAGTCCTATAAGTCTACTCTTTAGAGTTGATAAAGGTACAAACGAACAAAATGTTTATATATCACATTTTCAAATATCTATTATTTTCCATTTTACTCGATCTCCTAAACGGTTAAAAATAGGACATCGCGGTTTTCACCAGTGGATTTAGCACCTCATTTTACATAAAATAAGTCCTATAAGTCTACTCTTTAGAGTTGATAAAGGTACAAACGAATAAAATGTTTATATATCACTTTTTCAAATATCTATTATTCTCCATTTTACTCGATCTCCTAATCGGTTAAAGATAGGACATCGCGGTTTTCACCAGTAGATTTAGCACTTCATTTTACATAAAATAGGTCCTATAAGTCTACTCTCAAAAGTTGATAAAGGTACAAACGATTAAAATGTTTATATATCACATTTTCAAATATCTATTAATATCCATTTTACTCGATATCCTAAACGGCTAAAGATAGGACAACGCGGTTTTCACCAGTGGATTTAGCACCTCATTTTACATAAAATAGGTCCTATAAGTCTACTCTCAAAAGTTGATAAAGGTACAAACGAATAAAATGTTTATATATCACATTTTCAAATATCTATTATTCTCCATTTTACTCGATCTCCTAAACGGTTAAAGATAGGACATCGAGGTTTTCACCAGTGGATTTAGCACCTCATTTTACATAAAATAGGTCCTATAAGTCTACTCTCAAAAGTTGATAAAGGTACAAACGAATAAAATGTTTATATATCACATTTTCAAATATCTATTATTCTTCATTTTACTCGATCTTCTAAACGGTTAAAAATAGGACATCGAGGTTTTCACCAGTGGATTTAGCACCTTATTTTACATAAAATAGGTCCTATAAGTCTACTCTCAAGAGTTGATAAAGGTAAAAACGAATACAATGTTTATATATCACATTTTCAAATAACTATTTATATCCATTTTACTCGATCTCCTAAACGGATCAAGATAGGACATCGCGGTTTTAACCAGTGGATTTAGCACCTCATTTTACATAAAATAAGTCCTATAAGTCTACTCTCAAGAGTTAATAAAGGTAAAAACGAATAAAATGTTTATATATCACATTTTCAAATATCTATTATTCTCCATTTTACTCGATCTCCTAAACGGTTAAAGATAGGACATCGCGGTTTTCACCAGTAGATTTAGCACCTCATTTTACATATAATAAGCCTTATAAGTCTATACTCAAGAGTTGATAAAGGTACAAACGAATAAAATGTTTATATATCACATTATCAAATATCTATTATTCTCCAATTTACTCGATCTCCTAAACGGTTAAAGATAGGACATCGCGGTTTTCACCAGTGAATTTAGCACCTCATTTTACATAAAATTGGTCCTATAAGTCTACTTTCAAGAGTTGATTAAGGTAAAAACGAATAAAATGTTTATATATCACATTTTCAAATATCTATTTTTCTCCATTTTACTCGATCTCCTAAACGGTTCAAGATAGGACATCGCGGTTTTCACCAGTGGAAGTAGCACCTCATTTTACATAAAATATGTCCTATAAGTCTTCTCTCAAAAGTTGATATAGGTACAAACGAACAAAATGTTTATATATCACATTTTCAAATATCTATTATTCTACATTTTACTCGATCTCCTAAACGGTTCAAGATAGGACATCGGGGTTTTCACCAGTGGATTTAGCACCTCATTTTACATAAAATAAGTCCTATAAGTCTACTCTCAAGAGTTGATCAAGATACAAACGAACAAAATGTTTATATATCACATTTTAAAATATCTATTATTCTCCATTTTACTCGATCTCCTAAACGGTTCAAGATAGGACATCGCGGTTTTGACCAGTGGATTTAGCACCTCATTTTACTTAAAATAAGTCTTATAAAACTACTCTCAAGAGTTGATAAAGGTACAAACGAATAAAATGTTTATATATCACATTATAAAATATCTATTATTCTCCATTTTACTCGATCTCCTAAACGGTTAAAGATAGGACATCGCGGTTTTCACCAGTGGATTTAGCACCTCATTTTACATAAAATAACTCCTATAAGTCTACTCTCAAGAGTTGATAAAGGTACAAACGAATAAAATGTTTATTTATCACATTTTCAAATATCTATTAATATCCATTTTACTCGATATCCTAAACGGTTAAAGATAGGACATCGCGGTTTCTACCAGTGGATTTAGCACCTCATTTTACATATAATAAGTCCTATTAGTCTACTCTCAAAAGTTGATAAAGGTACAAACGAATAAAATGTTTATATATCACATTTTCAAATATCTATTAATATCCATTTTACTCGATCTCCTAATCGGTTCAAGATAGGACATCGGGATTTTCACCAGTGGATTTAGCACCTCATTTTACATAAAATAAGTCCTATAAGTCTACTCTCAAGAGTTGATCAAGGTACAAACGAACAAAATGTTTATATATCACATTTTCAAATATCTATTATTCTCCATTTTACTCGATCTCCTAAACGGTTCAAGATAGGACATCGCGGTTTTTACCAGTGGATTTAGCACCTCAATTTACATAAAATAAGTCCTATAAGTCTACTCTTTAGAGTTGATAAAGGTACAAACGAATAAAATGTTTATATATCACATTTTCAAATATCTATTATTCTCCATTTTACTCGATCTCCTAAACGGTTAAAGATAGGACATCGCGGTTTTCACCAGTAGATTTAGCACCTCATTTTACATAAAATAGGTCCTATAAGTCTACTCTCAAAAGTTGATAAAGGTACAAACGAATAAAATGTTTATATATCACATTTTCAAATATCTATTAATATCCATTTTACTCGATATCCTAAACGGTTAAAGATAGGACAACGCGGTTTGCACCAGTGGATTTAGCACCTCATTTTACATAAAATAGGTCCTATAAGTCTACTCTCAAGAGTTGATAAAGGTACAAACGAATAAAATGTTTATATATCACATTTTCAAATAT
This sequence comes from Silvanus unidentatus, assembly GCA_963930825.1. Lineage (NCBI taxonomy): Eukaryota > Metazoa > Arthropoda > Insecta > Coleoptera > Silvanidae > Silvanus > Silvanus unidentatus. The sequence goes on along the minus strand of OZ005757.1, from coordinate 10,986,860 downwards.
CTATTAATATCCATTTTACTCGATCTCCTAAACGGTTCAAGATAGGACATCGGGGTTTTCACCAGTGGATTTAGCACCTTATTTTACATAAAATTAGTCCTATAAGTCTACTCTCAAGAGTTGATCAAGGTACAAACGAACAAAATGTTTATATATCACATTTTCAAATATCTGTTATTATCAATTTTACTCGATCTCTTAAACGGTTAAAGATAGGACATCGCTGTTTTTACCAGTGGATTTAGCACCTCATTTTACTTAAAATAATTCTTATAAGTCTACTCTCAAGAGTTGATAAAGGGACAAACGAATAAAATGTTTATATATCACATTATCAAATATCTATTATTCTCCATTTTACTCGATCTCCTAAACGGTTCAAGATAGGACATCGCGGTTTTTACCAGTGGATTTAGCACCTCAATTTACATAAAAAAAGTCCTATAAGTCTACTCTCAAGAGTTGATAAAGGTACAAACGAATAAAATGTTTATATATCACATTTTCAAATATCTATTAATATCCATTTTACTCGATCTCCTAAACGGTTTAAGATATGACATCGGGGTTTCCACCAGTGGTTTTAGCACCTCATTTTACATAAAATAAGTCCTATAAGTCTACTCTCAAGAGTTGATAAAGGTACAAACGAATAAAATGTTTATATATCACATTTTCAAATATCTGTTATTATCAATTTTACTCGATCTCTTAAACGGTTAAAGATAGGACATCGCTGTTTTTACCAGTGGATTTAGCACCTCATTTTACATAAAATAAGTCCTATAAGTCTACTCTCAAGAGTTGATCAAGGTACAAACGAACAAAATGTTTATATATCACATTTTCAAATATCTATTATTCTCCATTTTACTCGATCTCCTAAACGGTTCAAGATAGGACATCGCGGTTTTTACCAGTGGATTTAGCACCTCAATTTACATAAAATAAGTCCTATAAGTCTACTCTTTAGAGTTGATAAAGGTACAAACGAACAAAATGTTTATATATCACATTTTCAAATATCTATTATTTTCCATTTTACTCGATCTCCTAAACGGTTAAAAATAGGACATCGCGGTTTTCACCAGTGGATTTAGCACCTCATTTTACATAAAATAAGTCCTATAAGTCTACTCTTTAGAGTTGATAAAGGTACAAACGAATAAAATGTTTATATATCACTTTTTCAAATATCTATTATTCTCCATTTTACTCGATCTCCTAATCGGTTAAAGATAGGACATCGCGGTTTTCACCAGTAGATTTAGCACTTCATTTTACATAAAATAGGTCCTATAAGTCTACTCTCAAAAGTTGATAAAGGTACAAACGATTAAAATGTTTATATATCACATTTTCAAATATCTATTAATATCCATTTTACTCGATATCCTAAACGGCTAAAAATAGGACAACGCAATTTTCACCAGTGGATTTAGCACCTCATTTTACATTATATAGGTCCTATAAGTCTACTCTCAAAAGTTGATAAAGGTACAAACGAATAAAATGTTTATATATTACATTTTCAAATATCTATTATTCTCCATTTTACTCGATCTCCTAAACGGTTAAAGATAGGACATCGAGGTTTTCACCAGTAAATTTAGCACCTCATTTTACATAAAATAGGTCCTATAAGTCTACTCTCAAAAGTTGATAAAGGTACAAACGAATAAAATGTTTATATATCACATTTTCAAATATCTATTATTCTTCATTTTACTCGATCTTCTAAACGGTTAAAAATAGGACATCGAGGTTTTCACCAGTGGATTTAGCACCTTATTTTACAAAAAATAGGTCCTATAAGTCTACTCTCAAAAGTTGATAAAGGTAAAAACGAATACAATGTTTATATATCACATTTTCAAATAACTATTTATATCCATTTTACTCGATCTCCTAAACGGATCAAGATAGGACATCGCGGTTTTAACCAGTGGATTTAGCACCTCATTTTACATAAAATAAGTCCTATAAGTCTACTCTCAAGAGTTAATAAAGGTAAAAACGAATAAAATGTTTATATATCACATTTTCAAATATCTATTATTCTCCATTTTACTCGATCTCCTAAACGGTTAAAGATAGGACATCGCGGTTTTCACCAGTAGATTTAGCACCTCATTTTACATATAATAAGCCTTATAAGTCTATACTCAAGAGTTGATAAAGGTACAAACGAATAAAATGTTTATATATCACATTATCAAATATCTATTATTCTCCAATTTACTCGATCTCCTAAACGGTTAAAGATAGGACATCGCGGTTTTCACCAGTGAATTTAGCACCTCATTTTACATAAAATTGGTCCTATAAGTCTACTTTCAAGAGTTGATTAAGGTAAAAACGAATAAAATGTTTATATATCACATTTTCAAATATCTATTTTTCTCCATTTTACTCGATCTCCTAAACGGTTCAAGATAGGACATCGCGGTTTTCACCAGTGGAAGTAGCACCTCATTTTACATAAAATATGTCCTATAAGTCTTCTCTCAAAAGTTGATAAAGGTACAAACGAACAAAATGTTTATATATCACATTTTCAAATATCTATTATTCTACATTTTACTCGATCTCCTAAACGGTTCAAGATAGGACATCGGGGTTTTTACCAGTGGATTTAGCACCTCAATTTACATAAAATAAGTCCTATAAGTCTACTCTTTAGAGTTGATAAAGGTACAAACGAACAAAATGTTTATATATCACATTTTCAAATATCTATTATTTTCCATTTTACTCGATCTCCTAAACGGTTAAAAATAGGACATCGCGGTTTTCACCAGTGGATTTAGCACCTCATTTTACATAAAATAAGTCTTATAAGTCTACTCTTTAGAGTTGATAAAGGTACAAACGAATAAAATGTTTATATATCACTTTTTCAAATATCTATTATTCTCCATTTTACTCGGTCTCCTAAACGGTTCAAGATAGGACATCGCGGTTTTTACCAGTGGATTTAGCACCTCAATTTACATAAAATAAGTCCTATAAGTCTACTCTTTAGAGTTGATAAAGGTACAAACGAACAAAATGTTTATATATCACATTTTCAAATATCTATTATTTTCCATTTTACTCGATCTCCTAAACGGTTAAAAATAGGACATCGCGGTTTTCACCAGTGGATTTAGCACCTCATTTTACATAAAATAAGTCCTATAAGTCTACTCTTTAGAGTTGATAAAGGTACAAACGAATAAAATGTTTATATATCACTTTTTCAAATATCTATTATTCTCCATTTTACTCGATCTCCTAATCGGTTAAAGATAGGACATCGCGGTTTTCACCAGTAGATTTAGCACTTCATTTTACATAAAATAGGTCCTATAAGTCTACTCTCAAAAGTTGATAAAGGTACAAACGATTAAAATGTTTATATATCACATTTTCAAATATCTATTAATATCCATTTTACTCGATATCCTAAACGGCTAAAGATAGGACAACGCATTTTCACCAGTGGATTTAGCACCTCATTTTACATAAAATAGGTCCTATAAGTCTACTCTCAAAAGTTGATAAAGGTACAAACGAATAAAATGTTTATATATCACATTTTCAAATATCTATTATTCTCCATTTTACTCGATCTCCTAAACGGTTAAAGATAGGACATCGAGGTTTTCACCAGTGGATTTAGCACCTCATTTTACATAAAATAGGTCCTATAAGTCTACTCTCAAAAGTTGATAAAGGTACAAACGAATAAAATGTTTATATATCACATTTTCAAATATCTATTATTCTTCATTTTACTCGATCTTCTAAACGGTTAAAAATAGGACATCGAGGTTTTCACCAGTGGATTTAGCACCTTATTTTACATAAAATAGGTCCTATAAGTCTACTCTCAAGAGTTGATAAAGGTAAAAACGAATACAATGTTTATATATCACATTTTCAAATAACTATTTATATCCATTTTACTCGATCTCCTAAACGGATCAAGATAGGACATCGCGGTTTTAACCAGTGGATTTAGCACCTCATTTTACATAAAATAAGTCCTATAAGTCTACTCTCAAGAGTTAATAAAGGTAAAAACGAATAAAATGTTTATATATCACATTTTCAAATATCTATTATTCTCCATTTTACTCGATCTCCTAAACGGTTAAAGATAGGACATCGCGGTTTTCACCAGTAGATTTAGCACCTCATTTTACATATAATAAGCCTTATAAGTCTATACTCAAGAGTTGATAAAGGTACAAACGAATAAAATGTTTATATATCACATTATCAAATATCTATTATTCTCCAATTTACTCGATCTCCTAAACGGTTAAAGATAGGACATCGCGGTTTTCACCAGTGAATTTAGCACCTCATTTTACATAAAATTGGTCCTATAAGTCTACTTTCAAGAGTTGATTAAGGTAAAAACGAATAAAATGTTTATATATCACATTTTCAAATATCTATTTTTCTCCATTTTACTCGATCTCCTAAACGGTTCAAGATAGGACATCGCGGTTTTCACCAGTGGAAGTAGCACCTCATTTTACATAAAATATGTCCTATAAGTCTTCTCTCAAAAGTTGATATAGGTACAAACGAACAAAATGTTTATATATCACATTTTCAAATATCTATTATTCTACATTTTACTCGATCTCCTAAACGGTTCAAGATAGGACATCGGGGTTTTCACCAGTGGATTTAGCACCTCATTTTACATAAAATAAGTCCTATAAGTCTACTCTCAAGAGTTGATCAAGATACAAACGAACAAAATGTTTATATATCACATTTTAAAATATCTATTATTCTCCATTTTACTCGATCTCCTAAACGGTTCAAGATAGGACATCGCGGTTTTGACCAGTGGATTTAGCACCTCATTTTACTTAAAATAAGTCTTATAAAACTACTCTCAAGAGTTGATAAAGGTACAAACGAATAAAATGTTTATATATCACATTATAAAATATCTATTATTCTCCATTTTACTCGATCTCCTAAACGGTTAAAGATAGGACATCGCGGTTTTCACCAGTGGATTTAGCACCTCATTTTACATAAAATAACTCCTATAAGTCTACTCTCAAGAGTTGATAAAGGTACAAACGAATAAAATGTTTATTTATCACATTTTCAAATATCTATTAATATCCATTTTACTCGATATCCTAAACGGTTAAAGATAGGACATCGCGGTTTCTACCAGTGGATTTAGCACCTCATTTTACATATAATAAGTCCTATTAGTCTACTCTCAAAAGTTGATAAAGGTACAAACGAATAAAATGTTTATATATCACATTTTCAAATATCTATTAATATCCATTTTACTCGATCTCCTAATCGGTTCAAGATAGGACATCGGGATTTTCACCAGTGGATTTAGCACCTCATTTTACATAAAATAAGTCCTATAAGTCTACTCTCAAGAGTTGATCAAGGTACAAACGAACAAAATGTTTATATATCACATTTTCAAATATCTATTATTCTCCATTTTACTCGATCTCCTAAACGGTTCAAGATAGGACATCGCGGTTTTTACCAGTGGATTTAGCACCTCAATTTACATAAAATAAGTCCTATAAGTCTACTCTTTAGAGTTGATAAAGGTACAAACGAATAAAATGTTTATATATCACATTTTCAAATATCTATTATTCTCCATTTTACTCGATCTCCTAAACGGTTAAAGATAGGACATCGCGGTTTTCACCAGTAGATTTAGCACCTCATTTTACATAAAATAGGTCCTATAAGTCTACTCTCAAAAGTTGATAAAGGTACAAACGAATAAAATGTTTATATATCACATTTTCAAATATCTATTAATATCCATTTTACTCGATATCCTAAACGGTTAAAGATAGGACAACGCGGTTTGCACCAGTGGATTTAGCACCTCATTTTACATAAAATAGGTCCTATAAGTCTACTCTCAAGAGTTGATAAAGGTACAAACGAATAAAATGTTTATATATCACATTTTCAAATATCTATTAATATCCATTTTACTCGATCTCCTAAACGGTTCAAGATAGGACATCGGGGTTTTCACCAGTGGATTTAGCACCTTATTTTACATAAAATTAGTCCTATAAGTCTACTCTCAAGAGTTGATCAAGGTACAAACGAACAAAATGTTTATATATCACATTTTCAAATATCTATTATTCTCCATTTTACTCGATCTCCTAAACGGTTCAAGATAGGACATCGCGGTTTTCACCAGTGGAAGTAGCACCTCATTTTACATAAAATATGTCCTATAAGTCTTCTCTCAAAAGTTGATAAAGGTACAAACGAACAAAATGTTTATATATCACATTTTCAAATATCTATTATTCTACATTTTATTCGATCTCCTAAACGGTTCAAGATAGGACATCGGGGTTTTTACCAGTGGATTTAGCACCTCAATTTACATAAAATAAGTCCTATAAGTCTACTCTTTAGAGTTGATAAAGGTACAAACGAACAAAATGTTTATATATCACATTTTCAAATATCTATTATTTTCCATTTTACTCGATCTCCTAAACGGTTAAAAATAGGACATCGCGGTTTTCACCAGTGGATTTAGCACCTCATTTTACATAAAATAAGTCCTATAAGTCTACTCTTTAGAGTTGATAAAGGTACAAACGAATAAAATGTTTATATATCACTTTTTCAAATATCTATTATTCTCCATTTTACTCGATCTCCTAATCGGTTAAAGATAGGACATCGCGGTTTTCACCAGTAGATTTAGCACTTCATTTTACATAAAATAGGTCCTATAAGTCTACTCTCAAAAGTTGATAAAGGTACAAACGATTAAAATGTTTATATATCACATTTTCAAATATCTATTAATATCCATTTTACTCGATATCCTAAACGGCTAAAGATAGGACAACGCGGTTTTCACCAGTGGATTTAGCACCTCATTTTACATAAAATAGGTCCTATAAGTCTACTCTCAAAAGTTGATAAAGGTACAAACGAATAAAATGTTTATATATCACATTTTCAAATATCTATTATTCTCCATTTTACTCGATCTCCTAAACGGTTAAAGATAGGACATCGAGGTTTTCACCAGTGGATTTAGCACCTCATTTTACATAAAATAGGTCCTATAAGTCTACTCTCAAAAGTTGATAAAGGTACAAACGAATAAAATGTTTATATATCACATTTTCAAATATCTATTATTCTTCATTTTACTCGATCTTTTAAACGGTTAAAAATAGGACATCGAGGTTTTCACCAGTGGATTTAGCACCTTATTTTACATAAAATAGGTCCTATAAGTCTACTCTCAAGAGTTGATAAAGGTAAAAACGAATACAATGTTTATATATCACATTTTCAAATAACTATTTATATCCATTTTACTCGATCTCCTAAACGGATCAAGATAGGACATCGCGGTTTTAACCAGTGGATTTAGCACCTCATTTTACATAAAATAAGTCCTATAAGTCTACTCTCAAAAGTTAATAAAGGTAAAAACGAATAAAATGTTTATATATCACATTTTCAAATATCTATTATTCTCCATTTTACTCGATCTCCTAAACGGTTAAAGATAGGACATCGCGGTTTTCACCAGTAGATTTAGCACTTAATTTTACATATAATAAGCCTTATAAGTCTATACTCAAGAGTTGATAAAGGTACAAACGAATAAAATGTTTATATATCACATTATCAAATATCTATTATTCTCCAATTTACTCGATCTCCTAAACGGTTAAAGATAGGACATCGCGGTTTTCACCAGTGAATTTAGCACCTCATTTTACATAAAATTGGTCCTATAAGTCTACTTTCAAGAGTTGATTAAGGTAAAAACGAATAAAATGTTTATATATCACATTTTCAAATATCTATTTTTCTCCATTTTACTCGATCTCCTAAACGGTTCAAGATAGGACATCGCGGTTTTCACCAGTGGAAGTAGCACCTCATTTTACATAAAATATGTCCTATAAGTCTTCTCTCAAAAGTTGATAAAGGTACAAACGAACAAAATGTTTATATATCACATTTTCAAATATCTATTATTCTACATTTTACTCGATCTCCTAAACGGTTCAAGATAGGACATCGGGGTTTTCACCAGTGGATTTAGCACCTCATTTTACATAAAATAAGTCCTATAAGTCTACTCTCAAGAGTTGATCAAGATACAAACGAACAAAATGTTTATATATCACATTTTAAAATATCTATTATTCTCCATTTTACTCGATCTCCTAAACGGTTCAAGATAGGACATCGCGGTTTTGACCAGTGGATTTAGCACCTCATTTTACTTAAAATAAGTCTTATAAGTCTACTCTCAAGAGTTGATAAAGGTACAAACGAATAAAATGTTTATATATCACATTATAAAATATCTATTATTCTCCATTTTACTCGATCTCCTAAACGGTTAAAGATAGGACATCGCGGTTTTCACCAGTGGATTTAGCACCTCATTTTACATAAAATAACTCCTATAAGTCTACTCTCAAGAGTTGATAAAGGTACAAACGAATAAAATGTTTATTTATCACATTTTCAAATATCTATTAATATCCATTTTACTCGATATCCTAAACGGTTAAAGATAGGACATCGCGGTTTCTACCAGTGGATTTAGCACCTCATTTTACATATAATAAGTCCTATTAGTCTACTCTCAAAAGTTGATAAAGGTACAAACGAATAAAATGTTTATATATCACATTTTCAAATATCTATTAATATCCATTTTACTCGATCTCCTAAACGGTTCAAGATAGGACATCGGGATTTTCACCAGTGGATTTAGCACCTCATTTTACATAAAATAAGTCCTATAAGTCTACTCTCAAGAGTTGATCAAGGTACAAACGAACAAAATGTTTATATATCACATTTTCAAATATCTATTATTCTCCATTTTACTCGATCTCCTAAACGGTTCAAGATAGGACATCGCGGTTTTTACCAGTGGATTTAGCACCTCAATTTACATAAAATAAGTCCTATAAGTCTACTCTTTAGAGTTGATAAAGGTACAAACGAATAAAATGTTTATATATCACATTTTCAAATATCTATTATTCTCCATTTTACTCGATCTCCTAAACGGTTAAAGATAGGACATCGCGGTTTTCACCAGTAGATTTAGCACCTCATTTTACATAAAATAGGTCCTATAAGTCTACTCTCAAAAGTTGATAAAGGTACAAACGAATAAAATGTTTATATATCACATTTTCAAATATCTATTAATATCCATTTTACTCGATATCCTAAACGGTTAAAGATAGGACAACGCGGTTTGCACCAGTGGATTTAGCACCTCATTTTACATAAAATAGGTCCTATAAGTCTACTCTCAAGAGTTGATAAAGGTACAAACGAATAAAATGTTTATATATCACATTTTCAAATATCTATTAATATCCATTTTACTCGATCTCCTAAACGGTTCAAGATAGGACATCGGGGTTTTCACCAGTGGATTTAGCACCTCATTTTACATAAAATTAGTCCTATAAGTCTACTCTCAAGAGTTGATCAAGGTACAAACGAACAAAATGTTTATATATCACATTTTCAAATATCTATTATTCTCCATTTTACTCGATCTCCTAAACGGTTCAAGATAGGACATCGCGGTTTTTACCAGTGGATTTAGCACCTCAATTTACATAAAATAAGTCCTATAAGTCTACTCTTTAGAGTTGATAAAGGTACAAACGAACAAAATGTTTATATATCACATTTTCAAATATCTATTATTTTCCATTTAACTCGATCTCCTAAACGGTTAAAAATAGGACATCGCGGTTTTCACCAGTGGATTTAGCACCTCATTTTACATAAAATAAGTCCTATAAATCTACTCTCAAGAGTTGATCAAGGTACAAACGAACAAAATGTTTATATATCACATTTTCAAATATCTATTATTCTCCATTTTACTCGATCTCCCAAACGGTTAAAGATAGGACATCGCGGTTCTCACCAGTGGATTTAGCCCCTCATTTTACATAAAATAGGTCCTATAAGTCTACCCTCAAGAGTTGATCAAGGTACAAACAAATAAAATGTTTATATATCACATTTTCAAATATTCATTATTCTCCATTTTACTCGATCTCCTAAACGGTTAAAAATAGGACATCGCGGTTTTCACCAGTGGATTTAGTACCTTATTTTACATAAAATAAGTCCTATAAGTCTACTCTTTAGAGTTGATAAAGGTACAAACGAATAAAATGTTAATATATAACATTTTCAAATATCTATTATTCTCCATTTTACTCGATCTCCTAAACGGTTAAAGATAGGACATCGCGGTTTTCACCAGTAGATTTAGCACCTCATTTTACATAAAATAGGTCCTATAAGTCTACTCTCAAAAGTTGATAAAGGTACAAACGAATAAAATGTTTATATATCACATTTTCAAATATCTATTAATATCCATTTTACTCGATATCCTAAACGGTTAAAGATAGGACAACGCGGTTTTCACCAGTGGATTTAGCACCTCATTTTACATATAATAAGTCCTATAAGTCTACTCTCAAAAGTTGATAAAGGTACAAACGAATAAAATGTTTATATATCACATTTTCAAATATCTATTAATATCCATTTTACTCGATCTCCTAAACGGTTCAAGATAAGACATCGGGGTTTTCACCAGTGGATTTAGCACCTCATTTTACATAAAATATGTCCTGTAAGTCTACTCTCAAGAGTTGATCAAGGTACAAACGAACAAAATGTTTATATATCACATTTTCAAATATCTATTATTCTCCATTTTACTCGATCTCCTAAACGGTTCAAGTTAGGACATCGCGGTTTTTACCAGTGGATTTAGCACCTCAATTTACATAAAATAAGTCCTATAAGTCTACTCTTTAGAGTTGATAAAGGTACAAACGAACAAAATGTTTATATGTCACATTTTCAAATATCTATTATTTTCCATTTTACTCGATCTCCTAAACGGTGAAAAATAGGACATCGCGGTTTTCACCAGTGGATTTAGCACCTCATTTTACATAAAATAAGTCCTATAAATCTACTCTTTAGAGTTGATAAAGGTACAAACGAATAAAATGTTTATTTATCACATTTTCAAATATCTATTAATATCCATTTTACTCGATCTCCTAAACGGTTCAAGATAGGACATCGCGATTTTCACTAGTGGATTTAGCACCTCATTTTACATAAAATAGGTCCTATAAGTCTACTCTCAAGAGTTGATAAAGGTACAAACGAATAAAATGTTTATATATCACATTTTCAAATAACTATTTTTATCCCTTTTTCTCGATCTCCTAAACGGATCAAGATAGGACATCGCGGTTTTAACCAGTGGATTTAGCACCTCATTTTACATAAAATAAGTCCTATAAGTCTACTCTCAAGAGTTGATAAAGGTAAAAACGAATAAAATGTTTATATATCACATTTTCAAATATCTATTATTCTCCATTTTACTCGATCTCCTAAACGGTTAAAGATAGGACATCGCGGTTTTCTCCAGTAGATTTAGCACCTCATTTTACATAAAATAAGTCCTATAAGTCTACTCTCAAGAGTTGATAAAGGTACAAACGAATAAAATGTTTATATATCACATTATCAAATATCTATTATTCTCCAATATACTCGATCTCCTAAACGGTTAAAGATAGGACATCGCGGTTTTCACCAGTGAATTTAGCACCTCATTTTACATAAAATTGGCCCTATAAGTCTACTTTCAAGAGTTGATTAAGGTAAAAACGAATAAAATGTTTATATATCACATTTTCAAATATCTATTTTTCTCCATTTTACTCGATCTCCTAAACGGTTCAAGATAGGACATCGCGGTTTTCACCAGTGGAAGTAGCACCTCATTTTACATAAAATATGTCCTATAAGTCTTCTCTCAAAAATTGATAAAGGTACAAACGAACAAAATGTTTATATATCACATTTTCAAATATCTATTATTCTACATTTTACTCGATCTCCTAAACGGTTCAAGATAGGACATCGGGGTTTTCACCAGTGGATTTAGCACCTCATTTTACATAAAATAAGTCCTATAAGTCTACTCTCAAGAGTTGATCAAGATACAAACGAACAAAATGTTTATATATCACATTTTAAAATATCTATTATTCTCCATTTTACTCGATCTCCTAAACGGTTCAAGATAGGACATCGCGGTTTTGACCAGTGGATTTTGCACCTCACTTTACTTAAAATAAGTCTTATAAGTCTACTCTCAAGAGTTGATAAAGGTACAAACGAATAAAATGTTTATATATCACATTATAAAATATCTATTATTCTCCATTTTACTCGATCTCCTAAACGGTTAAAGATAGGACATCGCGGTTTTTACCAGTGGATTTAGCACCTCATTTTACATATAATAAGTCCTATTAGTCTACTCTCAAAAGTTGATAAAGGTACAAACGAATAAAATGTTTATATATCACATTTTCAAATATCTATTAATATCCATTTTACTCGATCTCCTAAACGGTTCAAGATAGGACATCGGGATTTTCACCAGTGGATTTAGCACCTCATTTTACATAAAATAGGTCCTATAAGTCTACTCTCAAAAGTTGATAAAGGTACAAACGATTAAAATGTTTATATATCACATTTTCAAATATCTATTAATATCCATTTTACTCGATATCCTAAACGGTTAAAGATAGGACATCGCGGTTTTCACCAGTAGATTTAGCACCTCATTTTACATAAAATAGGTCCTATAAGTCTACTCTCAAGAGTTGATAAAGGTACAAACGAATAAAATGTTTATATATCACATTTTCAAATATCTATTAATATCCATTTTACTCGATCTCCTAAACGGTTCAAGATAGGACATCAAGGTTTTCACCAGTGGATTTACATCATTTTACATAAAATTAGTCCTATAAGTCTACTCTCAAGAGTTGATCAAGGTACAAACGAACAAAATGTTTATATATCACATTTTCAAATATCTATTATTCTCCATTTTACTCGATCTCCTAAACGGTTCAAGATAGGACATCGCGGTTTTTACCAGTGGATTTAGCACCTCAATTTACATAAAATAAGTCCTATAAGTCTACTCTTTAGAGTTGATAAAGGTACAAACGAACAAAATGTTTATATATCACATTTTCAAATATCTATTATTTTCCATTTTACTCGATCTCCTAAACGGTTAAAAATAGGACATCGCGGTTTTCACCAGTATATTTAGCACCTCATTTTACATAAAATAAGTCCTATAAATCTACTCTCAAGAGTTGATAAAGGTACAAACGAATAAAATGTTTATATATCACATTTTCAAATATCTATTAATATCCATTTTACTCGATCTCCTAAACGGTTCAAGATAGGACATCAAGGTTTTCACCAGTGGATTTACATCATTTTACATAAAATTAGTCCTATAAGTCTACTCTCAAGAGTTGATAAAGGTACAAACGAATAAAATGTTTATATATCACATTTTCAAATATCTATTATTCTCCATTTTACTCGATCTCCTAAACGGTTAAAGATAGGACATCGAGGTTTTCACCAGTGGACTTAGCACCTTATTTTACATAAAATAGGTCCTATAAGTCTACTTTCAAGAGTTGATAAAGGTAAAAACGAATACAATGTTTATATATCACATTTTCAAATATCTATTTTTCTCCATTTTACTCGATCTCCTAAACGGTTCAAGATAGGACATCGCGATTTTCACTAGTGGATTTAGCACCTCATTTTACATAAAATAGGTCCTATAAGTCTACTCTCAAGAGTTGATAAAGGTACAAACGAATAAAATGTTTATATATCACATTTTCAAATAACTATTTTTATCCCTTTTTCTCGATCTCCTAAACGGATCAAGATAGGACATCGCGGTTTTAACCAGTGGATTTAGCACCTCATTTTACATAAAATAAGTCCTATAAGTCTACTCTCAAGAGTTGATAAAGGTAAAAACGAATAAAATGTTTATATATCACATTTTCAAATATCTATTATTCTCCATTTTACTCGATCTCCTAAACGGTTAAAGATAGGACATCGCGGTTTTCACCAGTAGATTTAGCACCTCATTTTACATAAAATAGGTCCTATAAGTCTTCTCTCAAAAGTTGATAAAGGTACAAACGAACAAAATGTTTATATATCACATTTTCAAATATCTATTATTTTCCATTTTACTCGATCTCCTAAACGGTTAAAAATAGGACATCGCGGTTTTCACCAGTATATTTAGCACCTCATTTTACATAAAATAAGTCCTATAAATCTACTCTCAAGAGTTGATAAAGGTACAAACGAATAAAATGTTTATATATCACATTTTCAAATATCTATTAATATCCATTTTACTCGATCTCCTAAACGGTTCAAGATAGGACATCAAGGTTTTCACCAGTGGATTTACATCATTTTACATAAAATTAGTCCTATAAGTCTACTCTCAAGAGTTGATAAAGGTACAAACGAATAAAATGTTTATATATCACATTTTCAAATATCTATTATTCTCCATTTTACTCGATCTCCTAAACGGTTAAAGATAGGACATCGAGGTTTTCACCAGTGGACTTAGCACCTTATTTTACATAAAATAGGTCCTATAAGTCTACTTTCAAGAGTTGATAAAGGTAAAAACGAATACAATGTTTATATATCACATTTTCAAATATCTATTTTTCTCCATTTTACTCGATCTCCTAAACGGTTCAAGATAGGACATCGCGATTTTCACTAGTGGATTTAGCACCTCATTTTACATAAAATAGGTCCTATAAGTCTACTCTCAAGAGTTGATAAAGGTACAAACGAATAAAATGTTTATATATCACATTTTCAAATAACTATTTTTATCCCTTTTTCTCGATCTCCTAAACGGATCAAGATAGGACATCGCGGTTTTAACCAGTGGATTTAGCACCTCATTTTACATAAAATAAGTCCTATAAGTCTACTCTCAAGAGTTGATAAAGGTAAAAACGAATAAAATGTTTATATATCACATTTTCAAATATCTATTATTCTCCATTTTACTCGATCTCCTAAACGGTTAAAGATAGGACATCGCGGTTTTCACCAGTAGATTTAGCACCTCATTTTACATAAAATAGGTCCTATAAGTCTTCTCTCAAAAGTTGATAAAGGTACAAACGAATAAAATGTTTATATATCACATTTTCAAATATCTATTAATATCCATTTTACTCGATATCCTAAACGGTTAAAGATAGGACAACGCGGTTTTCACCAGTGGATTTAGCACCTCATTTTACATATAATAAGTCCTATAAGTCTACTCTCAAAAGTTGATAAAGGTACAAACGAATAAAATGTTTATATATCACATTTTGAAATATCTATTAATATCCATTTTACTCGATCTCCTAAACGGTTCAAGATAAGACATCGGGGTTTTCACCAGTGGATTTAGCACCTCATTTTACATAAAATATGTCCTGTAAGTCTACTCTCAAGAGTTGATCAAGGTACAAACGAACAAAATGTTTATATATCACATTTTCAAATAACTATTTTTATCCCTTTTTCTCGATCTCCTAAACGGATCAAGATAGGACATCGCGGTTTTAACCAGTGGATCTAGCACCTCATTTTACATAAAATAAGTCCTATAAGTCTACTCTCAAGAGTTGATAAAGGTAAAAACGAATAAAATGTTTATATATCACATTTTCAAATATCTATTATTCTCCATTTTACTCGATCTCCTAAACGGTTAAAGATAGGACATCGAGGTTTTCACCAGTGGACTTAGCACCTTATTTTACATAAAATAGGTCCTATAAGTCTACTTTCAAGAGTTGATAAAGGTAAAAACGAATACAATGTTTATATATCACATTTTCAAATATCTATTTTTCTCCATTTTACTCGATCTCCTAAACGGTTCAAGATAGGACATCGCGATTTTCACTAGTGGATTTAGCACCTCATTTTACATAAAATAGGTCCTATAAGTCTACTCTCAAGAGTTGATAAATTTACAAACGAATAAAATGTTTATATATCACATTTTCAAATAACTATTTTTATCCATTTTACTCGATCTAATAAACGGATCAAGATAGGACATCGCGGTTTTAACCAGTGGATTTAGCACCTCATTTTACATAAAATAAGTCCTATAAGTCTACTCTCAAGAGTTGATAAAGGTAAAAACGAATAAAATGTTTATATATAACATTTTCAAATATCTATTATTTTCCATTTTACTCGATCTCCTAAACGGTTAAAGATAGGACATCGCGGTTTTCACCAGTAGATTTAGCACCTCATTTTACATAAAATAGGTCCTATAAGTCTACTCTCAAAAGTTGATAAAGGTACAAACGAATAAAATGTTTATATATCACATTTTCAAATATCTATTAATATCCATTTTACTCGATAACCTAAACGGTTAAAGATAGGACAACGCGGTTTTCACCAGTGGATTTAGCACCTCATTTTACATAAAATAAGTCCTATAAGTCTACTCTCAAGAGTTGATCAAGGTACAAACGAACAAAATGTTTATATATCACATTTTCAAATATCTATTAATATCCATTTTACTCGATCTCCTAAACGGTTCAAGATAGGACATCGGGGTTTTCACCAGTGGATTTAGCACCTCATTTTACATAAAATAAGTCCTATAAGTCTACTCTCAAGAGTTGATAAAGGTACAAACGAATAAAATGTTTATATATCACATTATCAAATATCTATTATTCTCCAATATACTCGATCTCCTAAACGGTTAAAGATAGGACATCGCGGTTTTCACCAGTGAATTTAGCACCTCATTTTACATAAAATTGGTCCTATAAGTCTACTTTCAAGAGTTGATTAAGGTAAAAACGAATAAAATGTTTATATATCACATTTTCAAATATCTATTTTTCTCCATTTTACTCGATCTCCTAAACGGTTCAAGATAGGACATCGCGGTTTTCACCAGTGGAAGTAGCACCTCATTTTACATAAAATATGTCCTATAAGTCTTCTCTCAAAAGTTGATAAAGGTACAAACGAACAAAATGTTTATATATCACATTTTCAAATATCTATTATTCTACATTTTACTCGATCTCCTAAACGGTTCAAGATAGGACATCGGGGTTTTCACCAGTGGATTTAGCACCTCATTTTACATAAAATAAGTCCTATAAGTCTACTCTCAAGAGTTGATCAAGATACAAACGAACAAAATGTTTATATATCACATTTTAAAATATCTATTATTCTCCATTTTACTCGATCTCCTAAACGGTTCAAGATAGGACATCGCGGTTTTGACCAGTGGATTTAGCACCTCATTTTACTTAAAATAAGTCTTATAAGTCTACTCTCAAGAGTTGATAAAGGTACAAACGAATAAAATGTTTATATATCACATTATAAAATATCTATTATTCTCCATTTTACTCGATCTCCTAAACGGTTAAAGATAGGACATCGCGGTTTTCACCAGTGGATTTAGCACCTCATTTTACATAAAATAACTCCTATAAGTCTACTCTCAAGAGTTGATAAAGGTACAAACGAATAAAATGTTTATTTATCACATTTTCAAATATCTATTAATATCCATTTTACTCGATATCCTAAACGGTTAAAGATAGGACATCGCGGTTTTTACCAGTGGATTTAGCACCTCATTTTACATAAAATAACTCCTATAAGTCTACTCTCAAGAGTTGATAAAGGTACAAACGAATAAAATGTTTATTTATCACATTTTCAAATATCTATTAATATCCATTTTACTCGATATCCTAAACGGTTAAAGATAGGACATCGCGGTTTTTACCAGTGGATTTAGCACCTCATTTTACATATAATAAGTCCTATTAGTCTACTCTCAAAAGTTGATAAAGGTACAAACGAATAAAATGTTTATATATCACATTTTCAAATATCTATTAATATCCATTTTACTCGATCTCCTAAACGGTTCAAGATAGGACATCGGGATTTTCACCAGTGGATTTAGCACCTCATTTTACATAAAATAGGTCCTATAAGTCTACTCTCAAAAGTTGATAAAGGTACAAACGATTAAAATGTTTATATATCACATTTTCAAATATCTATTAATATCCATTTTACTCGATATCCTAAACGGTTAAAGATAGGACATCGCGGTTTTCACCAGTAGATTTAGCACCTCATTTTACATAAAATAAGTCCTATAAGTCTACTCTCAAGAGTTGATAAAGGTACAAACGAATAAAATGTTTATATATCACATTTTCAAATATCTATTAATATCCATTTTACTCGATCTCCTAAACGGTTCAAGATAGGACATCGGGGTTTTCACCAGTGGATTTAGCACCTCATTTTACATAAAATTAGTCCTATAAGTCTACTCTCAAGAGTTGATCAAGGTACAAACGAACAAAATGTTTATATATCACATTTTCAAATATCTATTATTCTCCATTTTACTCGATCTCCTAAACGGTTCAAGATAGGACATCGCGGTTTTTACCAGTGGATTTAGCACCTCAATTTACATAAAATAAGTCCTATAAGTCTACTCTTTAGAGTTGATAAAGGTACAAACGAACAAAATGTTTATATATCACATTTTCAAATATCTATTATTTTCCATTTTACTCGATCTCCTAAACGGTTAAAAATAGGACATCGCGGTTTTCACCAGTATATTTAGCACCTAATTTTACATAAAATAAGTCCTATAAATCTACTCTCAAGAGTTGATCAAGGTACAAACGAACAAAATGTTTATATATAACATTTTCAAATATCTATTATTCTCCATTTTACTCGATCTCCTAAACGGTTAAAGATAGGACATCGCGGTTTTCACCAGTAGATTTAGCACCTCATTTTACATAAAATAGGTCCTATAAGTCTACTCTCAAAAGTTGATAAAGGTACAAACGAATAAAATGTTTATATATCACATTTTCAAATATCTATTAATATCCATTTTACTCGATATCCTAAACGGTTAAAGATAGGACAACGCGGTTTTCACCAGTGGATTTAGCACCTCATTTTACATATAATAAGTCCTATAAGTCTACTTTTAAAAGTTGATAAAGGTACAAACGAATAAAATGTTTATATATCACATTTTCAAATATCTATTAATATCCATTTTACTCGATCTCCTAAACGGTTCAAGATAAGACATCGGGGTTTTCACCAGTGGATTTAGCACCTCATTTTACATAAAATATGTCCTGTAAGTCTACTCTCAAGAGTTGATCAAGGTACAAACGAACAAAATGTTTATATATCACATTTTCAAATATCTATTATTCTCCATTTTACTCGATCTCCTAAACGGTTCAAGATAGGACATCGCGGTTTTTACCAGTGGATTTAGCACCTCAATTTACATAAAATAAGTCCTATAAGTCTACTCTTTAGAGTTGATAAAGGTACAAACGAACAAAATGTTTATATATCACATTTTCAAATATCTATTATTTTCCATTTTACTCGATCTCCTAAACGGTTAAAAATAGGACATCGCGGTTTTCACCAGTGGATTTAGCACCTCATTTTACATAAAATAAGTCCTATAAATCTACTCTTTAGAGTTGATAAAGGTACAAACGAATAAAATGTTTATATATCACATTTTCAAATATCTATTATTCTCCATTTTACTCGATCTCCTAAACGGTTAAAGATAGGACATCGAGGTTTTCACCAGTGGACTTAGCACCTTATTTTACATAAAATAGGTCCTATAAGTCTACTTTCAAGAGTTGATAAAGGTAAAAACGAATACAAGGTTTATATATCACATTTTCAAATATCTATTTTTCTCCATTTTACTCGATCTCCTAAACGGTTCAAGATAGGACATCGCGATTTTCACTAGTGGATTTAGCACCTCATTTTACATAAAATAGGTCCTATAAGTCTACTCTCAAGAGTTGATAAAGGTACAAACGAATAAAATGTTTATATATCACATTTTCAAATAACTATTTTTATCCCTTTTTCTCGATCTCCTAAACGGATCAAGATATTACATCGCGGTTTTAACCAGTGGATTTAGCACCTCATTTTACATAAAATAAGTCTTATAAGTCTACTCTCAAGAGTTGATAAAGGTAAAAACGAATAAAATGTTTATATATCACATTTTCAAATATCTATTATTCTCCATTTTACTCGATCTCCTAAACGGTTAAAGATAGGACATCGCGGTTTTCACCAGTAGATTTAGCACCTCATTTTACATATAATAAGCCTTATAAGTCTACACTCAAGAGTTGATAAAGGTACAAACGAATAAAATGTTTATATATCACATTATCAAATATCTATTATTCTCCAATTTACTCGATCTCCTAAACGGTTAAAGATAGGACATCGCGGTTTTCACCAGTGAATTTAGCACCTCATTTTACATAAAATAGGTCCTATAAATCTACTTTCAAGAGTTGATAAAGGTAAAAACGAATAAAATGTTTATATATCACATTTTCAAATATCTATTTTTCTCCATTTTACTCGATCTCCTAAACGGTTCAAGATAGGACATCGCGATTTTCACTAGTGGATTTAGCACCTCATTTTACATAAAATAGGTCCTATAAGTCTACTCTCAAGAGTTGATAAAGGTACAAACGAATAAAATGTTTATATATCACATTTTCAAATAACTATTTTTATCCATTTTACTCGATCTAATAAACGGATCAAGATAGGACATCGCGGTTTTAACCAGTGGATTTAGCACCTCATTTTACATAAAATAAGTCCTATAAGTCTACTCTCAAGAGTTGATAAAGGTAAAAACGAATAAAATGTTTATATATAACATTTTCAAATATCTATTATTCTCCATTTTACTCGATCTCCTAAACGGTTAAAGATAGGACATCGCGGTTTTCACCAGTAGATTTAGCACCTCATTTTACATAAAATAGGTCCTATAAGTCTACTCTCAAAAGTTGATAAAGGTACAAACGAATAATATGTTTATATATCACATTTTCAAATATCTATTAATATCCATTTTACTCGATAACCTAAACGGTTAAAGATAGGACAACGCGGTTTTCACCAGTGGATTTAGCACCTCATTTTACATAAAATAAGTCCTATAAGTCTACTCTCAAGAGTTGATCAAGGTACAAACGAACAAAATGTTTATATATCACATTTTCAAATATCTATTAATATCCATTTTACTCGATCTCCTAAACGGTTCAAGATAGGACATCGGGGTTTTCACCAGTGGATTTAGCACCTCATTTTACATAAAATAAGTCCTATAAGTCTACTCTCAAGAGTTGATAAAGGTAAAAACGAATAAAATGTTTATATATCACATTTTCAAATATCTATTATTCTCCATTTTACTCGATCTCCTAAACGGTTCAAGATAGGACATCGCGGTTTTTACCAGTGGATTTAGCACCTCAATTTACATAAAATAAGTCCTATAAGTCTACTCTTTAGAGTTGATAAAGGTACAAACGAACAAAATGTTTATATATCACATTTTCAAATATCTATTATTTTCCATTTTACTCGATCTCCTAAACGGTTAAAAATAGAACATCGCGGTTTTCACCAGTGGATTTAGCACCTCATTTTACATAAAATAAGTCCTATAAATCTACTCTTTAGAGTTGATAAATTTACAAACGTATAAAATGTTTATATATCACATTTTCAAATATCTATTATTCTCCATTTTACTTGATCTCCTAAACGGTTAAAGATAGGACATCGCGGTTTTCACCAGTAGATTTAGCACCTCATTTTACATAAAATAGGTCCTATAAGTCTACTCTCAAAAGTTGATAAAGGTACAAACGAATAAAATGTTTATATATCACATTTTCAAATATCTATTATTCTCCATTTTACTCGATCTCTTAAACGGTTAAAGATAGGACATCGAGATTTTCACCAGTGGATTTAGCACCTCATTTTACATAAAATAAGTCCTATAAGTCTACTCTCAAGAGTTGATAAAGGTAAAAACGAATAAAATGTTTATATATCACATTTTCAAATATCTATTATTCTCCATTTTACTCGATCTCTTAAACGGTTAAAGATAGGACATCGAGATTTTCACCAGTGGATTTAGCACCTCATTTTACATAAAATAGGTCCTATAAGTCTACTCTCAAGAGTTGATAAAGTTACAAACGAATAAAATGTTTATGTATCTCATTTTCAAATATCTATTATTCTCCATTTTACTCAATCTCCTAAACGGTTAAAGATAGGACATCGCGGTTTTTATCAGTGGATTAAGCACCCCATTTTACATAAAATAAGTCCTATAAGTCTACACTTAAGTGTTGATAAAGGTACAAACGAATAAAATGTTTATATATCACATTTTCAAATATCTATTATTCTCCATTTTACTCGATCTCCTAAACGGTTAAAGATAGGACATCGCGGTTTTTATCAGTGGATTAAGCACCCCATTTTACATAAAATAAGTCCTATAAGTCTACTCTCAAGAGTTGATAAAGTTACAAACGAATAAAATGTTTATGTATCTCATTTTCAAATATCTATTATTCTCCATTTTACTCGATCTCCTAAACGGTTAAAGATAGGACATCGCGGTTTTTATCAGTGGATTAAGCAGCTCATTTTACATAAAATAGGTCCTATAAGTCTACTCTCAAGAGTTGATAAAGGTACAATCGAATAAAATGTTTATATATAACATTTTCAAATATCAGTTATTATCAATTTTACTCGATCTCTTAAACGGTTAAAGATTGGACATCGCGGATTTCACCAGTGGATTTAGCACCTCATTTTACATAAAATAAGTCCTATAAGTCTACTTTCAAGAGTTGATAAAGGTAAAAACGAATAAAATGTTTATATACCACATTTTCAAATATATATTTTTCTCCATTTTACTCGATCTCCTAAACGGTTCAAGATAGGAAATAGCGGATTTCACCAGTGGATTTAGCACCTCATTTTACATAAAATAAGTCCTATAAGTCTACTCTCAAGAGTTGATAAAGGTAAAAACGAATAAAATGTTTATATATCACATTTTCAAATATCTATTATTCTCCATTTCACTCGATCTCCTAAACGGTTAAAGATAGGACATCGCGGTTTTCACCAGTCGATTTAGCACCTCATTTTACATAAAATAACTTTTATAATTCTACTCTCAAGAGTAGATAATGGTACAAACGAATAAAATGTTTATATATCACATTTTCAAATATCTGTTATTATTAATTTTACTCGATCTCTTAAACGGTTAGAGATAGGACATCGCGGTTTTTACCAGTGGATTTAGCACCTTATTTTACATAAAATAAGTCCTATAAGTCTACTCTCAAGAGTTGATAAAGGTAGAAACGAATAAAGTGTTTATATATCACATTTTCAGATATCTATTATTCTCCATTTTACTCGATCTCCTAAACGGTTAAAGATAGGACATCGCGGTTTTCACCAGTGGATTTAGCACCTCTTTTTACATAAAATAAGTCCTATAAGTCTACTCTCAAGAGTTGATAAAGGAACAAACAAATAAAATGTTTATATATCACATTTTCAAATATCTATTATTCTCCATTTTACTCGATCTCCTAAACGGTTAAAGATAGGACATCGCGGTTTTAACCAGTGGATTTAGCACCTTATTTTACATAAAATAAGTCTTATAAGTCTACTCTCAAGAGTTGATAAAGGTACAAACAAATAAAATGTTTATATATAACATTTTCAAATATCTATTATTCTCCATTTTACTCGATCTCCTAAGCAGTTCAAGATAGGACATCGCGGTTTTCACCAGTGGATTTAGCACCTCATTTTACATAAAATAAGTCCTATAAGTCTACTCTTAAAAGTTGATAAAGGTACAAACGAATAAAATTTTTATATATCACATTTTCAAATATCTATTATTCTCAATTTTACTTGATCTCCTAAACGGTTAAAGATAGGACATCGCGGTTTTTATTAGTGGATTTAGCACCTCATTTTACATAAAATAAGTTTTATAAGTCTACTCTCAAGAGTTGATAAAGGTACAAACGAATAAAATGTTTATATATCACATTTTCAAATATCTATTATTCTCCATTTTACTCGATCTCCTAGACGGTGATAGATAGGACATCGCGGTTTTCACCAGTGGATTTAGCACCTCATTTTACATAAAATATGTCCTATAAGTCTACTCTCAAGGGTTGATAAAGGTACAAACGAATAAAATGTTTATATATCACATTTTCAAATATCTATTATTCTCCATTTTACTCAATCTCCTAAACGGTTAAAGATAGGACATCGCGGTTTTCACCAGTGAATTTAGCACCTTATTTTACATAAAATAAGTCCTATAAGTCTACTCTCAAGAGTTGATAAAGGTACAAACGAATAAAATGTTTATATATCACATTTTCAAATATCTATTTTTCTCCATTTTACTCGATCTCCTAAACGGTTAAAGATAGGAATCGCGGTTTTCACCAGTAGATTTAGCACCTCATTTTACATAAAATAAGTCCTATAAGTCTACTCTTAAGAGTTGATAAAGGTACAAAAGAATAAAATGTTTATATATCACATTATCAAATATCTATTATTCTCCATTTAACCCGATCTCCTAAACGGTTAAAGATAGGACATCGCGGTTTTCACCAGTGAATTTAGCACCTCATTTTACATAAAATAGGTCCTATAAGTCTACTCTCAAGAGTTGATAAAGGTAAAAACGTATAAAATGTTTATATATCACATTTTCAAATATCTATTTTTCTCCATTTTACTCGATCTCCTAAACGGTTCAAGATAGGACATCGCGGTTTTCACCAGTGGATTTAGCACCTCATTTTACATAAAATAAGTCCTATAAGTCTACTCTCAAAAGTTGATAAAGGTACAAACGAATAAAATGTTTATATATCACATTTTCAAATATCTATTATTCTCCATTTTACTCGATCTCCTAAACGGTTAAAGATAGGACATCGCGGTTTTCACCAGTGGATTTAGCATCTAATTTTACATAAAATTGGTCTTATAAGTCTACTCTCAAGAGTTGATAAAGGTAAAAACGAATAAAATGTTTATATATCACATTTTCAAATATCTATTTTTCTCCATTTTACTCGAACTCCTAATCGGTTGAAGATAGGACATCGCGGTTTTCACCAGTGGTTTTAGCACCTAATTTTACATAAAATAGGTCCTATAAGTCTACTGTCAAGAGTTAATAAAGGTACAAACGAATAAATTTTTATATATCACATTTTCAAATATCTAATATCCTCCATTTTACTCGATCTCCTAACCGGTTAAAGATAGGACATCGCGGTTTTCACCAGTGGATTTAGCACCTCATTTTATATTAAATAAGTCCTATAAATCTACTCTCAAGAGTTGATAAAGGTACAAACGAATAAAATGTTTATATATCACATTTTCAAATATCTGTTATTATCAATTTTACTCGATCTCTTAAACGGTTAAAGATAGGACATCGCGGTTTTCACCAGTGGATTTAGCACCTCATTTTACATAAAATAAGTCCTATAAGTCTACTTTCAAGAGTTGATAAAGGTAAAAACGAATAAAATGTTTATATATCACATTTTCAAATATCTGTTATTATCAATTTTACTCGATCTCTTAAACGGTTAAAGATAGGACATCGCGGATTTCACCAGTGGATTTAGCACTCATTTTACATAAAATAGGTCCTATAAGTCTACTCTCAAGAGTTGATAAAGTTACAAACGAATAAAATGTTTATGTATCTCATTTTCAAATATCTATTATTCTCCATTTTACTCGATCTCCTAAACGGTTAAAGATATCACATCGCGGTTTTTACCAGTGGATTTAGCAGCTCATTTTACATAAAATAGGTCCTATAAGTCTACTCTCAAGAGTTGATAAAGGTACAATCGAATAAAATGTTTATATATAACATTTTCAAATATCTGTTATTATCAATTTTACTCGATCTCTTAAACGGTTAAAGATAGGACATCGCGGATTTCACCAGTGGATTTAGCACCTCATTTTACATAAAATAAGTCCTATAAGTCTACTTTCAAGAGTTGATAAAGGTACAAACGAATAAAATGTTTATATATCACATTTTCAAATATCTATTATTCTCCATTTTACTCGATCTCCTAAACGGTTAAAGATAGGACATCGCGGTTTTCACCAGTAGATTTAGCACCTCATTTTACATAAAATAAGTCCTATAAGTCTACTTTCAAGAGTTGATATAGGTACAAACGAATAAAATGTTTATATATCACATTTTCAAATACCTATTATTCTCCTTTTTACTCGATCTCCAAAACGGGTAAAGATAAGACATCGCGGTTTTCATCAGTGGATTAAGCACCTCATTTTACATAAAATAAGTCCTATAAGTCTACTTTCAAGAGTTGATAAAGGTACAAGCGAATAAAATGTTTATATATCACATTTTCAAATATCTAATACTCTCCATTTTACTCGATCTCCTAAACGGTTAAAGATAGGACATCGCGGTTTCCACCAGTAGATTTAGCACCTCATTTTACATAAAATAAGTCCTATAAGTCTACTTTCAAGAGTTGATATAGGTACAAACGAATAAAATGTTTATATATCACATTTTCAAATACCTATTATTCTCCTTTTTACTCGATCTCCAAAACGGGTAAAGATAAGACATCGCGGTTTTCATCAGTGGATTAAGCACCTCAATTTACATAAAATAAGTCCTATAAGTCTACTCTCAAGAGTTGATAAAGGTACAAACGAATAAAGTGTTTATATATCACATTTTCAGATATCTATTATTCTCCATTTTACTCGATCTCCTAAACGGTTAAAGATAGGACATCGCGGTTTTCACCAGTGGATTTAGCACCTCTTTTTACATAAAATAAGTCCTATAAGTCTACTCTCAAGAGTTGATAAAGGAACAAACAAATAAAATGTTTATATATCACATTTTCAAATATCTATTATTCTCCATTTTACTCGATCTCCTAAACGGTTAAAGATAGGACATCGCGGTTTTAACCAGTGGATTTAGCACCTTATTTTACATAAAATAAGTCTTATAAGTCTACTCTCAAGAGTTGATAAAGGTACAAACAAATAAAATGTTTATATATAACATTTTCAAATATCTATTATTCTCCATTTTACTCGATCTCCTAAGCAGTTCAAGATAGGACATCGCGGTTTTCACCAGTGGATTTAGCACCTCATTTTACATAAAATAAGTCCTATAAGTCTACTCTTAAAAGTTGATAAAGGTACAAACGAATAAAATTTTTATATATCACATTTTCAAATACCTATTATTCTCAATTTTACTTGATCTCCTAAACGGTTAAAGATAGGACATAGCGGTTTTTATTAGTGGATTTAGCACCTCATTTTACATAAAATAAGTTTTATAAGTCTACTCTCAAGAGTTGATAAAGGTACAAACGAATAAAATGTTTATATATCACATTTTCAAATATCTATTATTCTCCATTTTACTCGATCTCCTAGACGGTGATAGATAGGACATCGCGGTTTTCACCAGTGGATTTAGCACCTCATTTTACATAAAATATGTCCTATAAGTCTACTCTCAAGGGTTGATAAAGGTACAAACGAATAAAATGTTTATATATCACATTTTCAAATATCTATTATTCTCCATTTTACTCGATCTCCTAAACGGTTAAAGATAGGACATCGTGGTTATCACCAGTGGATTTAGCACCTCAGTTTACATTAAATAAGTAATATAAGTCAACTCTCAAGAGTTGATAAAGGTACAAACGAATAAAATGTTTATATATCACATTTTCAAATATCAATTATTCTCCATTTTACTCGATCTCCTAAACGGTTAAAGATAGGACATCACGGTTTTCAATAGTATATTAAGCACCTAATTTTACATAAAATAAGTCTTATAAGTCTACTCTCAAGAGTTGATAATGGTACAAACGAATAAAATCTTTATATATCACACTTTCAAATATCTATTATTTTCCATTTTACTCGATCTCCTAAACGGTTAAAGATAGGACATCGCGGTTTTTACCTGTGGATTTAGCACCTCATTTTACATCAAATAAGTCCTATAAGTCTACTCTCAAGAGTTGATAAAAGTACAAACGAATAAAATGTTTATATATCACATTTTCAAATATCTATTATTTTCCTTTTTACTCGATCTCCTTAACAGTTTAAGATAGGACATCGCGGATTTCACCAGTGGATTTAGCACCTCATTATACTTAAAATAAGTCCTATAAGTCTACTTTCAAGAGTTGATAAAGGTACAAACGAATAATACGTTTATATATCACATTTTCAAATATCTATTATTCTCCTTTTTACTCGATCTCCTAAACGGTTAAAGATAGGACATCGCGGTTTTCACCAGTGGATTTAACATCTCATTTTACATAAAATTGGTCTTATAAGTCTACTCTCAAGAGTTGATAAAGGTAAAAACGAATAAAATGTTTATATATCACATTTTCAAATATCTATTTTTCTCCATTTTACTCGATCTCCTAACCGGTTAAAGATAGGACATCGCGGTTTTCACCAGTGGATTTAGCACCTCATTTTATATTAAATAAGTCCTATAAGTCTACTCTCAAGAGTTGATAAAGGTACAAACGAATAAAATGTTTATATATCACATTTTCAAATATCTATTTTTCTCCATTTTACTCGAACTCCTAATCGGTTGAAGATAGGACATCGCGGTTTTCACCAGTGGTTTTAGCACCTAATTTTACATAAAATAGGTCCTATAAGTCTACTGTCAAGAGTTAATAAAGGTACAAACGAATAAATTTTTATATATCACATTTTCAAATATCTAATATTCTCCATTTTACTCGATCTCCTAACCGGTTAAAGATAGGACATCGCGGTTTTCACCAGTGGATTTAGCACCTCATTTTATATTAAATAAGTCCTATAAATCTACTCTCAAGAGTTGATAAAGGTACAAACGAATAAAATGTTTATATATCACATTTTCAAATATCTATTATTCTCCATTTTACTCGATCTCCTAAACGGTTAAAGATAGGACATCGTGGTTTTCACCAGTGGATTTAGCACCTCAGTTTACATTAAATAAGTAATATAAGTCAACTCTCAAGAGTTGATAAAGGTACAAACGAATAAAATGTTTATATATCACATTTTCAAATATCAATTATTCTCCATTTTACTCGATCTCCTAAACGGTTAAATATAGGACATCACGGTTTTCAATAGTATATTAAGCACCTAATTTTACATAAAATAAGTCTTATAAGTCTACTCTCAAGAGTTGATAATGGTACAAACGAATAAAATCTTTATATATCACACTTTCAAATATCTATTATTTTCCATTTTACTCGATCTCCTAAACGGTTAAAGATAGGACATCGCGGTTTTTACCTGTGGATTTAGCACCTCATTTTACATCAAATAAGTCCTATAAGTCTACTCTCAAGAGTTGATAAAAGTACAAACGAATAAAATGTTTATATATCACATTTTCAAATATCTATTATTTTCCTTTTTACTCGATCTCCTTAACAGTTAAAGATAGGACATCGCGGATTTCACCAGTGGATTTAGCACCTCATTTTACATAAAATAAGTCCTATAAGTCTACTTTCAAGAGTTGATAAAGGTACAAACGAATAAAACGTTTATATATCACATTTTCAAATATCTATTTTTCTCCATTTTACTCGATCTCCTAATCGGTTCAAGATAGGACATCGCGGTTTTCACCAGTGGTTTTAGCACCTCATTTTACATAAAATAGGTCCTATAAGTCTACTCTCAAGAGTTAATAAAGGTACAAACGAATAAATTTTTATATATCACATTTTCAAATATCTAATATTCTCCATTTTACTCGATCTCCTAACCGGTTAAAGATAGGACATCGCGGTTTTCACCAGTGGATTTAGCACCTCATTTTATATTAAATAAGTCCTATAAGTCTACTCTCAAGAGTTGATAAAGGTACAAACGAATAAAATGTTTATATATCACATTTTCAAATATCTATTATTCTCCATTTTACTCGATCTCCTAAACGGTTAAAGATAGGACATCGTGGTTTTCACCAGTGGATTTAGCACCTTATTTTACATCAAATAAGTCCTATAAGTCTACTCTCAAGAGTTGATAAAAGTACAAACGAATAAAATGTTTATATATCACATTTTCAAATATCTATTATTTTCCTTTTTACTCGATCTCCTTAACAGTTAAAGATAGGACATCGCGGATTTCACCAGTGGATTTAGCACCTCATTTTACATAAAATAAGTTCTATAAGTCTACTTTCAAGAGTTGATAAAGGTACAAACGAATAAAATGTTTATATATCACATTTTCAAATATCTATTATTCTCCTTTTTACTCGATCTCCTAAACGGTTAAAGATAGGACATCGCGGTTTTCACCAGTGGATTAAGCACCTCATTTTACATAAAATAAGTCCTATAAGTCTACTTTCAAGAGTTGATAAAGGTACAAACGAATAAAATGTTTATATATCACATTTTCAAATATCTATTATTCTCCTTTGTACTCGATCTCCTAAACGGGTAAAGATAAGACATCGCGGTTTTCATCAGTGGATTAAGCACCTCATTTTACATAAAATAAGTCCTATAAGTCTACTTTCAAGAGTTGATAAAGGTACAAGCGAATAAAATGTTTATATATCACATTTTCAAATATCTAATACTCTCCATTTTACTCGATCTCCTAAACGGTTAAAGATAGGACATCGCGGTTTCCACCAGTAGATTTAGCACCTCATTTTACATAAAATAAGTCCTATAAGTCTACTTTCAAGAGTTGATATAGGTACAAACGAATAAAATGTTTATATATCACATTTTCAAATACCTATTATTCTCCTTTTTACTCGATCTCCAAAACGGGTAAAGATAAGACATCGCGGTTTTCATCAGTGGATTAAGCACCTCAATTTACATAAAATAAGTCCTATAAGTCTACTCTCAAGAGTTGATAAAGGTACAAACGAATAAAATGTTTATATATCACATTTTCAAATATCTAATACTCTCCATTTTACTCGATCTCCTAAACGGTTAAAGATACAACATCGCGGTTTTCACCAGTAGATTTAGCACCTCATTTTACATAAAATAAGTCCTATAAGTCTACTTTCGAGAGTTGATAAAAGTTAAACGAATAAATAGTTTATATATCTCATTTTCAAATATCTATTATTCTCCATTTTATTCAATCTCCTAAACGGTCAAAGATAGGACATTGCGGTTTTCACCAGTGGATTTAGCACCTTATTTTACATAGAATAAGTACTATAAGTCTTCACTCAAGAGTTGATAAAGGTACAAACGAATAAAATGTTTATATATCACATTTTCAAATATCTCTTCTCCATTTTACTCGATCATCTAAAAGGTTAAAGATAGGACATCGCGGTTTTCACCAGTGGATTTAGCACCTCATTTTATATTAAATAAGTCCTATAAGTCTAATCTCAAGAGTTGATAAAGGTACAAACGAATAAAATGTTTATATATCACATTTTCAAATATCTATTATTCTCCATTTTACTCGATCTCCTAAACGGTTAAATATAGGACATCGTGGTTATCACCAGTGGATTTAGCACCTCAGTTTACATTAAATAAGTAATATAAGTCAACTCTCAAGAGTTGATAAAGGTACAAACGAATAAAATGTTTATATATCACATTTTCAAATATCAATTATTCTCCATTTTACTCGATCTCCTAAACGGTTAAAGATAGGACATCACGGTTTTCAATAGTATATTAAGCACCTAATTTTACATAAAATAAGTCTTATAAGTCTACTCTCAAGAGTTGATAATGGTACAAACGAATAAAATCTTTATATATCACACTTTCAAATATCTATTATTTTCCATTTTACTCGATCTCCTAAACGGTTAAAGATAGGACATCGCGGTTTTTACCTGTGGATTTAGCACCTTATTTTACATCAAATAAGTCCTATAAGTCTACTTTCAAGAGTTGATAAAGGTACAAACGAATAATACGTTTATATATCACATTTTCAAATATCTATTATTTTCCTTTTTACTCGATCTCCTTAACAGTTAAAGATAGGACATCGCGGATTTCACCAGTGGATTTAGCACCTCATTTTACTTAAAATAAGTCCTATAAGTCTACTTTCAAGAGTTGATAAAGGTACAAACGAATAATACGTTTATATATCACATTTTCAAATATCTATTATTCTCCTTTTTACTCGATCTCCTAAACGGTTAAAGATAGGACATCGCGGTTTTCACCAGTGGATTTAACATCTCATTTTACATAAAATTGGTCTTATAAGTCTACTCTCAAGAGTTGATAAAGGTAAAAACGAATAAAATGTTTATATATCACATTTTCAAATATCTATTAATATCCATTTTACTCGATATCCTAAACGGTTAAAGATAGGACAACGCGGTTTTCACCAGTGGATTTAGCACCTCATTTTACATATAATAAGTCCTATAAGTCTACTTTTAAAAGTTGATAAAGGTACAAACGAATAAAATGTTTATATATCACATTTTCAAATATCTATTATTCTCCATTTTACTCGATCTCCTAAACGGTTAAAGATAGGACATCGCGGTTTTCACCAGTAGATTTAGCACCTCATTTTACATAAAATAGGTCCTATAAGTCTACTCTCAAAAGTTGATAAAGGTACAAACGAATAAAATGTTTATATATCACATTTTCAAATATCTATTAATATCCATTTTACTCGATATCCTAAACGGTTAAAGATAGGACAACGCGGTTTTCACCAGTGGATTTAGCACCTCATTTTACATATAATAAGTCCTATAAGTCTACTTTTAAAAGTTGATAAAGGTACAAACGAATAAAATGTTTATATATCACATTTTCAAATATCTATTAATATCCATTTTACTCGATCTCCTAAACGGTTCAAGATAAGACATCGGGGTTTTCACCAGTGGATTAAGCACCTCATTTTACATAAAATATGTCCTGTAAGTCTACTCTCAAGAGTTGATCAAGGTACAAACGAACAAAATGTTTATATATCACATTTTCAAATATCTATTATTCTCCATTTTACTCGATCTCCTAAACGGTTCAAGATAGGACATCGCGGTTTTTACCAGTGGATTTAGCACCTCAATTTACATAAAATAAGTCCTATAAGTCTACTCTTTAGAGTTGATAAAGGTACAAACGAACAAAATGTTTATATATCACATTTTCAAATATCTATTATTTTCCATTTTACTCGATCTCCTAAACGGTTAAAAATAGGACATCGCGGTTTTCACCAGTGGATTTAGCACCTCATTTTACATAAAATAAGTCCTATAAATCTACTCTTTAGAGTTGATAAAGGTACAAACGAATAAAATGTTTATATATCACATTTTCAAATATCTATTATTCTCCATTTTACTCGATCTCCTAAACGGTTAAAGATAGGACATCGAGGTTTTCACCAGTGGACTTAGCACCTTATTTTACATAAAATAGGTCCTATAAGTCTACTTTCAAGAGTTGATAAAGGTAAAAACGAATACAAGGTTTATATATCACATTTTCAAATATCTATTTTTCTCCATTTTACTCGATCTCCTAAACGGTTCAAGATAGGACATCGCGATTTTCACTAGTGGATTTAGCACCTCATTTTACATAAAATAGGTCCTATAAGTCTACTCTCAAGAGTTGATAAAGGTACAAACGAATAAAATGTTTATATATCACATTTTCAAATAACTATTTTTATCCCTTTTTCTCGATCTCCTCAACGGATCAAGATATTACATCGCGGTTTTAACCAGTGGATTTAGCACCTCATTTTACATAAAATAAGTCCTATAAGTCTACTCTCAAGAGTTGATAAAGGTAAAAACGAATAAAATGTTTATATATCACATTTTCAAATATCTATTATTCTCCATTTTACTCGATCTCCTAAACGGTTAAAGATAGGACATCGCGGTTTTCACCAGTAGATTTAGCACCTCATTTTACATATAATAAGCCTTATAAGTCTACACTCAAGAGTTGATAAAGGTACAAACGAATAAAATGTTTATATATCACATTATCAAATATCTATAATTCTCCAATTTACTCGATCTCCTAAACGGTTAAAGATAGGACATCGCGGTTTTCACCAGTGAATTTAGCACCTCATTTTACATAAAATAGGTCCTATAAGTCTACTTTCAAGAGTTGATAAAGGTAAAAACGAATAAAATGTTTATATATCACATTTTCAAATATCTATTTTTCTCCATTTTACTCGATCTCCTAAACGGTTCAAGATAGGACATCGCGATTTTCACTAGTGGATTTAGCACCTCATTTTACATAAAATAGGTCCTATAAGTCTACTCTCAAGAGTTGATAAAGGTACAAACGAATAAAATGTTTATATATCACATTTTCAAATAACTATTTTTATCCATTTTACTCGATCTAATAAACGGATCAAGATAGGACATCGCGGTTTTAACCAGTGGATTTAGCACCTCATTTTACATAAAATAAGTCCTATAAGTCTACTCTCAAGAGTTGATAAAGGTAAAAACGAATAAAATGTTTATATATAACATTTTCAAATATCTATTATTCTCCATTTTACTCGATCTCCTAAACGGTTAAAGATAGGACATCGCGGTTTTCACCAGTAGATTTAGCACCTCATTTTACATAAAATAGGTCCTATAAGTCTACTCTCAAAAGTTGATAAAGGTACAAACGAATAATATGTTTATATATCACATTTTCAAATATCTATTAATATCCATTTTACTCGATAACCTAAACGGTTAAAGATAGGACAACGCGGTTTTCACCAGTGGATTTAGCACCTCATTTTACATAAAATAAGTCCTATAAGTCTACTCTCAAGAGTTGATCAAGGTACAAACGGACAAAATGTTTATATATCACATTTTCAAATATCTATTAATATCCATTTTACTCGATCTCCTAAACGGTTCAAGATAGGACATCGGGGTTTTCACCAGTGGATTTAGCACCTCATTTTACATAAAATAAGTCCTATAAGTCTACTCTCAAGAGTTGATAAAGGTAAAAACGAATAAAATGTTTATATATCACATTTTCAAATATCTATTATTCTCCATTTTACTCGATCTCCTAAACGGTTCAAGATAGGACATCGCGGTTTTTACCAGTGGATTTAGCACCTCAATTTACATAAAATAAGTCCTATAAGTCTACTCTTTAGAGTTGATAAAGGTACAAACGAACAAAATGTTTATATATCACATTTTCAAATATCTATTATTTTCCATTTTACTCGATCTCCTAAACGGTTAAAAATAGGACATCGCGGTTTTCACCAGTGGATTTAGCACCTCATTTTACATAAAATAAGTCCTATAAATCTACTCTTTAGAGTTGATAAATTTACAAACGTATAAAATGTTTATATATCACATTTTCAAATATCTATTATTCTCCATTTTACTTGATCTCCTAAACGGTTAAAGATAGGACATCGCGGTTTTCACCAGTAGATTTAGCACCTCATTTTACATAAAATAGGTCCTATAAGTCTACTCTCAAAAGTTGATAAAGGTACAAACGAATAAAATGTTTATATATCACATTTTCAAATATCTATTATTCTCCATTTTACTCGATCTCTTAAACGGTTAAAGATAGGACATCGAGATTTTCACCAGTGGATTTAGCACCTCATTTTACATAAAATAGGTCCTATAAGTCTACTCTCAAGAGTTGATAAAGTTACAAACGAATAAAATGTTTATGTATCTCATTTTCAAATATCTATTATTCTCCATTTTACTCAATCTCCTAAACGGTTAAAGATAGGACATCGCGGTTTTTATCAGTGGATTAAGCACCCCATTTTACATAAAATAAGTCCTATAAGTCTACACTTAAGTGTTGATAAAGGTACAAACGAATAAAATGTTTATATATCACATTTTCAAATATCTATTATTCTCCATTTTACTCGATCTCCTAAACGGTTAAAGATATCACATCGCGGTTTTCACCAGAAGATTTAGCACTCATTTTACATAAAATAGGTCCTATAAGTCTACTCTCAAGAGTTGATAAAGTTACAAACGAATAAAATGTTTATGTATCTCATTTTCAAATATCTATTATTCTCCATTTTACTCGATCTCCTAAACGGTTAAAGATATCACATCGCGGTTTTTACCAGTGGATTTAGCAGCTCATTTTACATAAAATAGGTCCAATAAGTCTACTCTCAAGAGTTGATAAAGGTACAATCGAATAAAATGTTTATATATAACATTTTCAAATATCTGTTATTATCAATTTTACTCGATCTCTTAAACGGTTAAAGATAGGACATCGCGGTTTTCACCAGTGGATTTAGCACCTCATTTTACATAAAATAAGTCCTATAAGTCTTCTCTCAAGAGTTGATAATTGTACAAACGAATAAAATGTTTATATATCACATTATCAAATATCTATTATTCTCCATATTACCCGATCTCCAAAACGGTTAAAGAAAGGACATCGCGGTTTCCACCAGTGGATTTAGCACCTCATTTTACATAAAATAGGTCCTATAAGTCTACCCTCAAGAGTTGATCAAGGTACAAACGAATAAAATGTTTATATATCACATTTTCAAATGTCTATTATTTTCCATTTTACTCGATCTCCTAAACGGCAAAAGATAGGACATCGCGGTTTTTATCAGTGGATTAAGCACCCCATTTTACATAAAATAAGTCCTATAAGTCTTTTATTAAGAGTTGATAAAGGTACAAACAATAAAATGTTTATTTATCACATTTTCAAATATCTATTATTCTCCATTTTACTCAATCTCCTAAACGGTTAAAGATAGGACATCGCGGTTTTTATCAGTGGATTAAGCAGCTCATTTTACATAAAATAGGTCCTATAAGTCTACTCTCAAGAGTTGATAAAGGTACAATCGAATAAAATGTTTATATATAACATTTTCAAATATCTGTTATTATCAATTTTACTCGATCTCTTAAACGGTTAAAGATAGGACATCGCGGATTTCACCAGTGGATTTAGCACCTCATTTTACATAAAATAAGTCCTATAAGTCTACTTTCAAGAGTTGATAAAGGTAAAAACGAATAAAATGTTTATATATCACATTTTCAAATATATATTTTTCTCCATTTTACTCGATCTCCTAAACGGTTCAAGATAGGAAATAGCGGATTTCACCAGTGGATTTAGCACCTCATTTTACATAAAATAAGTCCTATAAGTCTACTCTCAAGAGTTGATAAAGGTAAAAACGAATAAAATGTTTATATATCACATTTTCAAATATCTATTATTCTCCATTTCACTCGATCTCCTAAACGGTTAAAGATAGGACATCGCGGTTTTCACCAGTCGATTTAGCACCTCATTTTACATAAAATAACTTTTATAATTCTACTCTCAAGAGTAGATAATGGTACAAACGAATAAAATGTTTATATATCACATTTTCAAATATCTGTTATTATTAATTTTACTCGATCTCTTAAACGGTTAGAGATAGGACATCGCGGTTTTTACCAGTGGATTTAGCACCTTATTTTACATAAAATAAGTCCTATAAGTCTACTCTCAAGAGTTGATAAAGGTAGAAACGAATAAAGTGTTTATATATCACATTTTCAGATATCTATTATTCTCCATTTTACTCGATCTCCTAAACGGTTAAAGATAGGACATCGCGGTTTTCACCAGTGGATTTAGCACCTCTTTTTACATAAAATAAGTCCTATAAGTCTACTCTCAAGAGTTGATAAAGGAACAAACAAATAAAATGTTTATATATCACATTTTCAAATATCTATTATTCTCCATTTTACTCGATCTCCTAAACGGTTAAAGATAGGACATCGCGGTTTTAACCAGTGGATTTAGCACCTTATTTTACATAAAATAAGTCTTATAAGTCTACTCTCAAGAGTTGATAAAGGTACAAACAAATAAAATGTTTATATATAACATTTTCAAATATCTATTATTCTCCATTTTACTCGATCTCCTAAGCAGTTCAAGATAGGACATCGCGGTTTTCACCAGTGGATTTAGCACCTCATTTTACATAAAATAAGTCCTATAAGTCTACTCTTAAAAGTTGATAAAGGTACAAACGAATAAAATTTTTATATATCACATTTTCAAATATCTATTATTCTCAATTTTACTTGATCTCCTAAACGGTTAAAGATAGGACATCGCGGTTTTTATTAGTGGATTTAGCACCTCATTTTACATAAAATAAGTTTTATAAGTCTACTCTCAAGAGTTGATAAAGGTACAAACGAATAAAATGTTTATATATCACATTTTCAAATATCTATTATTCTCCATTTTACTCGATCTCCTAGACGGTGATAGATAGGACATCGCGGTTTTCACCAGTGGATTTAGCACCTCATTTTACATAAAATATGTCCTATAAGTCTACTCTCAAGGGTTGATAAAGGTACAAACGAATAAAATGTTTATATATCACATTTTCAAATATCTATTATTCTCCATTTTACTCAATCTCCTAAACGGTTAAAGATAGGACATCGCGGTTTTCACCAGTGAATTTAGCACCTTATTTTACATAAAATAAGTCCTATAAGTCTACTCTCAAGAGTTGATAAAGGTACAAACGAATAAAATGTTTATAT
Source organism: Silvanus unidentatus (assembly GCA_963930825.1). Taxonomy (NCBI): domain Eukaryota; kingdom Metazoa; phylum Arthropoda; class Insecta; order Coleoptera; family Silvanidae; genus Silvanus; species Silvanus unidentatus. The sequence goes on along the minus strand of OZ005757.1, from coordinate 10,948,081 downwards.
ATCACATTTTCAAATATCTATTTTTCTCCATTTTACTCGATCTCCTAAACGGTTAAAGATAGGAATCGCGGTTTTCACCAGTAGATTTAGCACCTCATTTTACATAAAATAAGTCCTATAAGTCTACTCTTAAGAGTTGATAAAGGTACAAAAGAATAAAATGTTTATATATCACATTATCAAATATCTATTATTCTCCATTTAACCCGATCTCCTAAACGGTTAAAGATAGGACATCGCGGTTTTCACCAGTGAATTTAGCACCTCATTTTACATAAAATAGGTCCTATAAGTCTACTCTCAAGAGTTGATAAAGGTAAAAACGTATAAAATGTTTATATATCACATTTTCAAATATCTATTTTTCTCCATTTTACTCGATCTCCTAAACGGTTCAAGATAGGACATCGCGGTTTTCACCAGTGGATTTAGCACCTCATTTTACATAAAATAAGTCCTATAAGTCTACTCTCAAAAGTTGATAAAGGTACAAACGAATAAAATGTTTATATATCACATTTTCAAATATCTATTATTCTCCATTTTACTCGATCTCCTAAACGGTTAAAGATAGGACATCGCGGTTTTCACCAGTGGATTTAGCATCTCATTTTACATAAAATTGGTCTTATAAGTCTACTCTCAAGAGTTGATAAAGGTAAAAACGAATAAAATGTTTATATATCACATTTTCAAATATCTATTTTTCTCCATTTTACTCGAACTCCTAATCGGTTGAAGATAGGACATCGCGGTTTTCACCAGTGGTTTTAGCACCTAATTTTACATAAAATAGGTCCTATAAGTCTACTGTCAAGAGTTAATAAAGGTACAAACGAATAAATTTTTATATATCACATTTTCAAATATCTAATATTCTCCATTTTACTCGATCTCCTAACCGGTTAAAGATAGGACATCGCGGTTTTCACCAGTGGATTTAGCACCTCATTTTATATTAAATAAGTCCTATAAATCTACTCTCAAGAGTTGATAAAGGTACAAACGAATAAAATGTTTATATATCACATTTTCAAATATCTGTTATTATCAATTTTACTCGATCTCTTAAACGGTTAAAGATAGGACATCGCGGATTTCACCAGTGGATTTAGCACCTCATTTTACATAAAATAAGTCCTATAAGTCTACTTTCAAGAGTTGATAAAGGTAAAAACGAATAAAATGTTTATATATCACATTTTCAAATATCTGTTATTATCAATTTTACTCGATCTCTTAAACGGTTAAAGATAGGACATCGCGGATTTCACCAGTGGAATTAGCACTCATTTTACATAAAATAGGTCCTATAAGTCTACTCTCAAGAGTTGATAAAGTTACAAACGAATAAAATGTTTATGTATCTCATTTTCAAATATCTGTTATTATCAATTTTACTCGATCTCTTAAACGGTTAAAGATAGGACATCGCGGTTTTCACCAGTGGATTTAGCACCTCATTTTACATAAAATAAGTCCTATAAGTCTACTTTCAAGAGTTGATAAAGGTAAAAACGAATAAAATGTTTATATATCACATTTTCAAATATCTGTTATTATCAATTTTACTCGATCTCTTAAACGGTTAAAGATAGGACATCGCGGATTTCACCAGTGGATTTAGCACTCATTTTACATAAAATAGGTCCTATAAGTCTACTCTCAAGAGTTGATAAAGTTACAAACGAATAAAATGTTTATGTATCTCATTTTCAAATATCTATTATTCTCCATTTTACTCGATCTCCTAAACGGTTAAAGATATCACATCGCGGTTTTTACCAGTGGATTTAGCAGCTCATTTTACATAAAATAGGTCCTATAAGTCTACTCTCAAGAGTTGATAAAGGTACAATCGAATAAAATGTTTATATATAACATTTTCAAATATCTGTTATTATCAATTTTACTCGATCTCTTAAACGGTTAAAGATAGGACATCGCGGATTTCACCAGTGGATTTAGCACCTCATTTTACATAAAATAAGTCCTATAAGTCTACTTTCAAGAGTTGATAAAGGTACAAACGAATAAAATGTTTATATATCACATTTTCAAATATCTATTATTCTCCATTTTACTCGATCTCCTAAACGGTTAAAGATAGGACATCGCGGTTTTCACCAGTAGATTTAGCACCTCATTTTACATAAAATAAGTCCTATAAGTCTACTTTCAAGAGTTGATATAGGTACAAACGAATAAAATGTTTATATATCACATTTTCAAATACCTATTATTCTCCTTTTTACTCGATCTCCAAAACGGGTAAAGATAAGACATCGCGGTTTTCACCAGTGGATTTAGCACCTCATTTTACATAAAATAAGTCCTATAAGTCTACTCTTAAAAGTTGATAAAGGTACAAACGAATAAAATTTTTATATATCACATTTTCAAATACCTATTATTCTCAATTTTACTTGATCTCCTAAACGGTTAAAGATAGGACATCGCGGTTTTTATTAGTGGATTTAGCACCTCATTTTACATAAAATAAGTTTTATAAGTCTACTCTCAAGGGTTGATAAAGGTACAAACGAATAAAATGTTTATATATCACATTTTCAAATATCTATTATTCTCCATTTTACTCGATCTCCTAGACGGTGATAGATAGGACATCGCGGTTTTCACCAGTGGATTTAGCACCTCATTTTACATAAAATATGTCCTATAAGTCTACTCTCAAGGGTTGATAAAGGTACAAACGAATAAAATGTTTATATATCACATTTTCAAATATCTATTATTCTCCATTTTACTCGATCTCCTAAACGGTTAAAGATAGGACATCGTGGTTATCACCAGTGGATTTAGCACCTCAGTTTACATTAAATAAGTAATATAAGTCAACTCTCAAGAGTTGATAAAGGTACAAACGAATAAAATGTTTATATATCACATTTTCAAATATCAATTATTCTCCATTTTACTCGATCTCCTAAACGGTTAAAGATAGGACATCACGGTTTTCAATAGTATATTAAGCACCTAATTTTACATAAAATAAGTCTTATAAGTCTACTCTCAAGAGTTGATAATGGTACAAACGAATAAAATCTTTATATATCACACTTTCAAATATCTATTATTTTCCATTTTACTCGATCTCCTAAACGGTTAAAGATAGGACATCGCGGTTTTTACCTGTGGATTTAGCACCTCATTTTACATCAAATAAGTCCTATAAGTCTACTCTCAAGAGTTGATAAAAGTACAAACGAATAAAATGTTTATATATCACATTTTCAAATATCTATTATTTTCCTTTTTACTCGATCTCCTTAACAGTTAAAGATAGGACATCGCGGATTTCACCAGTGGATTTAGCACCTCATTATACTTAAAATAAGTCCTATAAGTCTACTTTCAAGAGTTGATAAAGGTACAAACGAATAATACGTTTATATATCACATTTTCAAATATCTATTATTCTCCTTTTTACTCGATCTCCTAAACGGTTAAAGATAGGACATCGCGGTTTTCACCAGTGGATTTAACATCTCATTTTACATAAAATTGGTCTTATAAGTCTACTCTCAAGAGTTGATAAAGGTAAAAACGAATAAAATGTTTATATATCACATTTTCAAATATCTATTTTTCTCCATTTTACTCGATCTCCTAACCGGTTAAAGATAGGACATCGCGGTTTTCACCAGTGGATTTAGCACCTCATTTTATATTAAATAAGTCCTATAAGTCTACTCTCAAGAGTTGATAAAGGTACAAACGAATAAAATGTTTATATATCACATTTTCAAATATCTATTTTTCTCCATTTTACTCGAACTCCTAATCGGTTGAAGAAAGGACATCGCGGTTTTCACCAGTGGATTTAGCACCTAATTTTACATAAAATAGGTCCTATAAGTCTACTGTCAAGAGTTAATAAAGGTACAAACGAATAAATTTTTATATATCACATTTTCAAATATCTAATATTCTCCATTTTACTCGATCTCCTAACCGGTTAAAGATAGGACATCGCGGTTTTCAATAGTATATTAAGCACCTAATTTTACATAAAATAAGTCTTATAAGTCTACTCTCAAGAGTTGATAATGGTACAAACGAATAAAATCTTTATATATCACACTTTCAAATATCTATTATTTTCCATTTTACTCGATCTCCTAAACGGTTAAAGATAGGACATCGCGGTTTTTACCTGTGGATTTAGCACCTCATTTTACATCAAATAAGTCCAATAAGTCTACTCTCAAGAGTTGATAAAAGTACAAACGAATAAAATGTTTATATATCACATTTTCAAATATCTATTATTTTCCTTTTTACTCGATCTCCTTAACAGTTAAAGATAGGACATCGCGGATTTCACCAGTGGATTTAGCACCTCATTTTACTTAAAATAAATCCTATAAGTCTACTTTCAAGAGTTGATAAAGGTACAAACGAATAATACGTTTATATATCACATTTTCAAATATCTATTATTCTCCTTTTTACTCGATCTCCTAAACGGTTAAAGATAGGACATCGCGGTTTTCACCAGTGGATTTAACATCTCATTTTACATAAAATTGGTCTTATAAGTCTACTCTCAAGAGTTGATAAAGGTAAAAACGAATAAAATGTTTATATATCACATTTTCAAATATCTATTTTTCTCCATTTTACTCGATCTCCTAACCGGTTAAAGATAGGACATCGCGGTTTTCACCAGTGGATTTAGCACCTCATTTTATATTAAATAAGTCCTATAAGTCTACTCTCAAGAGTTGATAAAGGTACAAACGAATAAAATGTTTATATATCACATTTTCAAATATCTATTATTCTCCATTTTACTCGATCTCCTAAACGGTTAAAGATAGGACATCATGGTTTTCACCAGTGGATTTAGCACCTCAGTTTACATTAAATAAGTAATATAAGTCAACTCTCAAGAGTTGATAAAGGTACAAACGAATAAAATGTTTATATATCACATTTTCAAATATCCATTATTCTCCATTTTACTCGATCTCCTAAACGGTTAAAGATAGGACATCACGGTTTTCAATAGTATATTAAGCACCTAATTTTACATAAAATAAGTTTTATAAGTCTACTCTCAAGAGTTGATAATGTTACAAACGAATAAAATCTTTATATATCACACTTTCAAATATCTATTATTTTCCATTTTACTCGATCTCCTAAACGGTTAAAGATAGGACATCGCGGTTTTTACCTGTGGATTTAGCACCTCATTTTACATCAAATAAGTCCTATAAGTCTACTCTCAAGAGTTGATAAAAGTACAAACGAATAAAATGTTTATATATCACATTTTCAAATATCTATTATTTTCCTTTTTACTCGATCTCCTTAACAGTTAAAGATAGGACATCGCGGATTTCACCAGTGGATTTAGCACCTCATTTTACATAAAATAAGTCCTATAAGTCTACTTTCAAGAGTTGATAAAGGTACAAACGAATAAAACGTTTATATATCACATTTTCAAATATCTATTTTTCTCCATTTTACTCGATCTCCTAATCGGTTCAAGATAGGACATCGCGGTTTTCACCAGTGGTTTTAGCACCTCATTTTACATAAAATAGGTCCTATAAGTCTACTCTCAAGAGTTAATAAAGGTACAAACGAATAAATTTTTATATATCACATTTTCAAATATCTAATATTCTCCATTTTACTCGATCTCCTAACCGGTTAAAGATAGGACATCGCGGTTTTCACCAGTGGATTTAGCACCTCATTTTATATTAAATAAGTCCTATAAGTCTACTCTCAAGAGTTGATAAAGGTACAAACGAATAAAATGTTTATATATCACATTTTTATATATCTATTATTCTCCATTTTACTCGATCTCCTAAACGGTTAAAGATAGGAAACGCGGTTTTCACCAGTAGATTTAGCACCTCATTTTACATAAAATAAGTCTTATAAGTCTACTCTTAAGAGTTGATAAAGGTACAAACGAATAAAATGTTTATATATCACAATTTCAAATATCTATTATTCTCCATTTTACTCGATCTCCTAAACGGTTAAAAATAGGACATCGCGGTTTTCACCAGTGGATTTAGCACCTCATTTTACATAAAATAAGTCCTATAAGTCTACTCTTAAGAGTTGATAAAGGTACAAAAGAATAAAATGTTTATATACCACATTATCAAATATCTATTATTCTCCATTTAACTCGATCTCCTAAACGGTTAAAGATAGGACATCGCCGTTTTCACCAGGGAATTTAGCACCTTATTTTACATAAAATAGGTCCTATAAGTCTACTCTCAAGAGTTGATAAAGGTAAAAACGTATAAAATGTTTATATATCACATTTTCAAATATCTATTTTTCTCCATTTTACTCGATCTCCTAAACGGTTCAAGATAGGACATAGCGGATTTCACCAGTGGATTTAGCACCTCATTTTACATAAAATAAGTCCTATAAGTCTACTTTCAAGAGTTGATAAAGGTACAAACGAATAAAATGTTTATATATCACATTTTCAAATATCTATTATTCTCCTTTTTACTCGATCTCCTAAACGGTTAAAGATAGGACATCGCGGTTTTCACCAGTGGATTTAGCATCTCATTTTACATAAAATTGGTCTTATAAGTCTACTCTCAAGAGTTGATAAAGGTAAAAACGAATAAAATGTTTATATATCACATTTTCAAATATCTATTTTTCTCCATTTTACTCGATCTCCTAAACGGTTCAAGATAGGACATAGCGGATTTCACCAGTGGATTTAGCACCTCATTTTACATAAAATAAGTCCTATAAGTCTACTTTCAAGAGTTGATAAAGGTACAAACGAATAAAATGTTTATATATCACATTTTCAAATATCTATTATTCTCCTTTTTACTCGATCTCCTAAACGGTTAAAGATAGGACATCGCGGTTTTCACCAGTGGATTTAGCATCTCATTTTACATAAAATTGGTCTTATAAGTCTACTCTCAAGAGTTGATAAAGGTAAAAACGAATAAAATGTTTATATATCACAATTTTAAATATCTATTTTTCTCCATTTTACTCGAACTCCTAATCGGTTGAAGATAGGACATCGCGGTTTTCACCAGTGGATTTAGCATCTCATTTTACATAAAATTGGTCTTATAAGTCTACTCTCAAGAGTTGATAAAGGTAAAAACGAATAAAATGTTTATATATCACATTTTCAAATATCTATTTTTCTCCATTTTACTCGATCTCCTAAACGGTTCAAGATAGGACATAGCGGATTTCACCAGTGGTTTTAGCACCTAATTTTACATAAAATAGGTCCTATAAGTCCACTCTCAAGAGTTAATAAAGGTACAAACGAATAAATTTTTATATATCACATTTTCAAATATCTAATATTCTCCATTTTATTCGATCTCCTAAACGGTCAAAGATAGGACATTGCGGTTTTCACCAGTGGATTTAGCACCTTATTTTACATAGAATAAGTACTATAAGTCTACACTCAAGAGTTGATAAAGGTACAAACGAATAAAATGTTTATATATCACATTTTCAAATATCTCTTCTCCATTTTACTCGATCATCTAAAAGGTTAAAGATAGGACATCGCGGTTTTCACCAGTGGATTTAGCACCTCATTTTACATAAAATAAGTAATATAAGTCTACTCTCAAGAGTTGATAAAGGTACAAACGAATAAAATGTTTATATATCACATTTTTATATATCTATTATTCTCCATTTTACTCGATCTCCTAAACGGTTAAAGATAGGAATCGCGGTTTTCACCAGTAGATTTAGCACCTCATTTTACATAAAATAAGTCTTATAAGTCTACTCTTAAGAGTTGATAAAGGTACAAACGAATAAAATGTTTATATATCACAATTTCAAATATCTATTATTCTCCATTTTACTCGATCTCCTAAACGGTTAAAAATAGGACATCGCGGTTTTCACCAGTGGATTTAGCACCTCATTTTACATAAAATAAGTCCTATAAGTCTACTCTTAAGAGTTGATAAAGGTACAAAAGAATAAAATGTTTATATATCACATTATCAAATATCTATTATTTTCCATTTTACTCGATCTCCAAAACGGTTAAAGATAGGACATCGCGTTTTTCACCAGTGGATTTAGCACCTCATTTTACATAAAATAAGTCCTATAAGTCTACTTTTAAGAGTTGATAAAGGTACAAACGAATAAAATGTTTATATATCACATTTTCAAATATCTATTATTTTCCATTTTACTCGATCTCCTATACGGTTAAAGATAGGACATCGCGGTTTTCACCAGTGGATTTAGCACCTCATTTTACATAAAATAAGTCCTATAAGTCTACTTTCAAGAGTTGATAATGGTACAAACGAATAAAATGTTTATATATCACATTTTTATATATCTATTATTCTCCATTTTACTCGATCTCCTAAACGGTTAAAGATAGGACATCGTGGTTTTCACCTTGGATTTAGCACCTTATTTTACATAAAATAAGTCCTATAAGTCTACTCTCAAGAGTTGATAAAGGTACAAACGAATAAAATGTTTATATATCACATTTTTATATATCTCTTATTCTCCATTTTACTCGATCTCCTAAACGGTTAAAGATAGGAATCGCGGTTTTCACCAGTAGATTTAGCACCTCATTTTACATAAAATAAGTCCTATAAGTATACTTTCAAGAGTTGATAAAGGTACAAGCGAATAAAATGTTTATATATCACATTTTCAAATATCTAATACTCTCCATTTTACTCGATCTCCTAAACGGTTAAAGATAGGACATCGCGGTTTTCACCAGTAGATTTAGCACCTTATTTTACATAAAATAAGTCCTATAAGTCTACTTTCAAGAGTTGATATAGGTACAAACGAATAAAATGTTTATATATCACATTTTCAAATACCTATTTTTCTCCTTTTTACTCGATCTCCTAAACGGGTAAAGATAAGACATCGCGGTTTTCATCAGTGGATTAAGCACCTCAATTTACATAAAATAAGTCCTATAAGTCTACTCTCAAGAGTTGATAAAGGTACAAACAAATAAAATGTTTATATATCACATTTTCAAATATCTAATACTCTCCATTTTACTTGATCTCCTAAACGGTTAAAGATACAACATCGCGGTTTTCACCAGTAGATTTAGCACCTCATTTTACATAAAATAAGTCCTATAAGTCTACTTTCAAGAGTTGATAAAAGTAAAACGAATAAATAGTTTATATATCTCATTTTCAAATATCTATTATTCTCCATTTTATTCGATCTCCTAAACGGTCAAAGATAGGACATTGCGGTTTTCACCAGTGGATTTAGCACCTTATTTTACATAGAATAAGTCCTATAAGTCTACACTCAAGAGTTGATAAAGGTACAAACGAATAAAATGTTTATATATCACATTTTCAAATATCTCTTCTCCATTTTACTCGATCATCTAAAAGGTTAAAGATAGGACATCGCGGTTTTCACCAGTGGATTTAGCACCTCATTTTACATAAAATAAGTAATATAAGTCTACTCTCAAGAGTTGATAAAGGTACAAACGAATAAAATGTTTATATATCACATTTTCAAATATCTATTATTTTCCATTTTACTCGATCTGCTAAACGGTTAAAGATAGGACATCGCGGTTTTCACCAGTGGATTTAGCACCTCATTTTACATAAAATAAGTCCTATAAGTCTACTTTCAAGAGTTGATAATGGTACAAACGAATAAAATGTTTATATATCACATTTTTATATATCTATTATTCTCCATTTTACTCGATCTCCTAAACGGTTAAAGATAGGACATCGTGGTTTTCTCCTTGGATTTAGCACCTCATTTTACATAAAATAAGTCCTATAAGTCTACTCTCAAGAGTTGATAAAGGTACAAACGAATAAAATGTTTATATATCACATTTTTATATATCTATTATTCTCCATTTTACTCGATCTCCTAAACGGTTAAAGATAGGACATCGCGGTTTTCACCAGTAGATTTAGCACCTCATTTTACATAAAATATGTCTTATAAGTCTACTCTCAAGAGTTGATAAAGGTACAAACTAATAAAATGTTTATATATCACATTTTCAAATATCTATTATTCTCCATTTTACTCGATCTCCTAAACGGTTAAAGATAGGACATCGCGGTTTTCACCAGTGGATTTAGCACCTCATTTTACATAAAATAAGTCCTATAAGTCTTCTCTCAAGAGTTGATAATGGTACAAACGAATAAAATGTTTATATATCACATTATCAAATATCTATTATTCTCCATATTACCCGATCTCCAAAACGGTTAAAGATAGGACATCGCGGTTTTCACCAGTGGATTTAGCACCTCTTTTTACATAAAATTAGTACTATAACTCTACTCTCAAGAATTGATAAAGGTACAAACGCATAAAATGTTTATATATCACATTTTCAAATATCTATTATTCTCCATTTTACTCGATCTCCTAAACGGTCAAAGATAGGACATCGCGGTTTTTACTAGTGAATTTAACATCTCATATTGCATAAAATAAGTCCTATAAGTCTACTTTCAAGAGTTGATAAAGGTACAAACGAATAAAATGTTTATATATCACATTTTCAAATATCTATTATACTCCATTTTCTCGATCTTTTAAACGGTTTAAGATAGGACATCGCGGTTTTCACCACTGGATTTAGCACCTCATTTTACATAAAATAAGTCCCATAAGTCTACTCTCAAGAGTTGATAAAGGTACAAACGAATAAAATGTTTATATATCACATTTTCAAATATCTATTATTCTCCATTTTACTCGATCTCCTAATCGGTTAAAGATAGGACATCGCGGTTTTCACCAGTGGATTTAGCACCTTATTTTACATAAAATAAGTTCTATAAGTCTACTCTCAAGAGTTGATAAAGGTACAAACGAATAAAATGTTTATATATCACATTTTCAAATATCCATTATTTTCCATTTTACTCGATCTCCTAAACTGTTCAAGATAGGACATCGCGGTTTTCACCAGTGGATTTAGCACTTCATTTTACATAAAATAAGTCCTATAAGTCTACTCTCAAGAGTTGATAAAGGTACAAACGAACAAAATGTTTATATATCACATTTTCAAATATCTATTAATATCCATTTTACTCGATCTCCTAAACGGTTAAAGATAGGACATCGCGGTTTTCTCCAGAGGATTTAGTACCTCATTTTACATAAAATAAGAACTATAAGTCTACTCTCAAGAGTTGATAAATGTAAAAACGAATAAAATGTTTATATATCACATTTTCAAATATCTATTATTCTCCATTTTACTCGATCTCCAAAACGGTTAAAGATAGGACATCGCGGTTCTCACCAGTGGATTTAGCCCCTCATTTTACATAAAATAGGCCCTATAAATCTACCCTCAAGAGTTGATCAAGGTACAAACGAATAAAATGTTTATATATTACATTTTCAAATATTCATTATTCTCCATTTTACTCGATCTCCTAAACGGTTAAAGATAGGACATCGCGGTTTTCACCAGTGGATTTAGCACCTCATTTTACATAAAATAAGTCCTATAAGTCTTCTCTCAAGAGTTGATAATGGTACAAACGAATAAAATGTTTATATATCACATTATCAAATATCTATTATTCTCCATATTACCCGATCTCCAAAACGGTTAAAGATAGGACATCGCGGTTTCCACCAGTGGATTTAGCACCTCATTTTACATAAAATAGGTCCTATAAGTCTACCCTCAAGAGTTGATCAAGGTACAAACGAATAAAATGTTTATATATCACATTTTCAAATGTCTATTATTTTCCATTTTACTCGATCTCCTAAACGGCAAAAGATAGGACATCGCGGTTTTTATCAGTGGATTAAGCACCCCATTTTACATAAAATAAGTCCTATAAGTCTTTTATTAAGAGTTGATAAAGGTACAAACAATAAAATGTTTATTTATCACATTTTCAAATATCTATTATTCTCCATTTTACTCAATCTCCTAAACGGTTAAAGATAGGACATCGCGGTTTTTATCAGTGGATTAAGCACCCCATTTTACATAAAATAAGTCCTATAAGTCTACACTTAAGTGTTGATAAAGGTACAAACGAATAAAATGTTTATATATCACATTTTCAAATATCTATTATTCTCCATTTTACTCGATCTCCTAAACGGTTAAAGATATCACATCGCGGTTTTCACCAGTAGATTTAGCACTCATTTTACATAAAATAGGTCCTATAAGTCTACTCTCAAGAGTTGATAAAGTTACAAACGAATAAAATGTTTATGTATCTCATTTTCAAATATCTATTATTCTCCATTTTACTCGATCTCCTAAACGGTTAAAGATATCACATCGCGGTTTTTACCAGTGGATTTAGCAGCTCATTTTACATAAAATAGGTCCTATAAGTCAACTCTCAAGAGTTGATAAAGGTACAATCGAATAAAATGTTTATATATAACATTTTCAAATATCTGTTATTATCAATTTTACTCGATCTCTTAAACGGTTAAAGATAGGACATCGCGGATTTCACCAGTGGATTTAGCACCTCATTTTACATAAAATAAGTCCTATAAGTCTACTTTCAAGAGTTGATAAAGGTAAAAACGAATAAAATGTTTATATATCACATTTTCAAATATATATTTTTCTCCATTTTACTCGATCTCCTAAACGGTTCAAGATAGGAAATAGCGGATTTCACCAGTGGATTTAGCACCTCATTTTACATAAAATAAGTCCTATAAGTCTACTCTCAAGAGTTGATAAAGGTAAAAACGAATAAAATGTTTATATATCACATTTTCAAATATCTATTATTCTCCATTTCACTCGATCTCCTAAACGGTTAAAGATAGGACATCGCGGTTTTCACCAGTCGATTTAGCACCTCATTTTACATAAAATAACTTTTATAATTCTACTCTCAAGAGTAGATAATGGTACAAACGAATAAAATGTTTATATATCACATTTTCAAATATCTGTTATTATTAATTTTACTCGATCTCTTAAACGGTTAGAGATAGGACATCGCGGTTTTTACCAGTGGATTTAGCACCTTATTTTACATAAAATAAGTCCTATAAGTCTACTCTCAAGAGTTGATAAAGGTACAAACGAATAAAGTGTTTATATATCACATTTTCAGATATCTATTATTCTCCATTTTACTCGATCTCCTAAACGGTTAAAGATAGGACATCGCGGTTTTCACCAGTGGATTTAGCACCTCTTTTTACATAAAATAAGTCCTATAAGTCTACTCTCAAGAGTTGATAAAGGAACAAACAAATAAAATGTTTATATATCACATTTTCAAATATCTATTATTCTCCATTTTACTCGATCTCCTAAACGGTTAAAGATAGGACATCGCGGTTTTAACCAGTGGATTTAGCACCTTATTTTACATAAAATAAGTCTTATAAGTCTACTCTCAAGAGTTGATAAAGGTACAAACAAATAAAATGTTTATATATAACATTTTCAAATATCTATTATTCTCCATTTTACTCGATCTCCTAAGCAGTTCAAGATAGGACATCGCGGTTTTCACCAGTGGATTTAGCACCTCATTTTACATAAAATAAGTCCTATAAGTCTACTCTTAAGTCTACTCTTAAAAGTTGATAAAGGTACAAACGAATAAAATTTTTATATATCACATTTTCAAATATCTATTATTCTCAATTTTACTTGATCTCCTAAACGGTTAAAGATAGGACATCGCGGTTTTTATTAGTGGATTTAGCACCTCATTTTACATAAAATAAGTTTTATAAGTCTACTCTCAAGAGTTGATAAAGGTACAAACGAATAAAATGTTTATATATCACATTTTCAAATATCTATTATTCTCCATTTTACTCGATCTCCTAGACGGTGATAGATAGGACATCGCGGTTTTCACCAGTGGATTTAGCACCTCATTTTACATAAAATATGTCCTATAAGTCTACTCTCAAGGGTTGATAAAGGTACAAACGAATAAAATGTTTATATATCACATTTTCAAATATCTATTATTCTCCATTTTACTCAATCTCCTAAACGGTTAAAGATAGGACATCGCGGTTTTCACCAGTGAATTTAGCACCTTATTTTACATAAAATAAGTCCTATAAGTCTACTCTCAAGAGTTGATAAAGGTACAAACGAATAAAATGTTTATATATCACATTTTCAAATATCTATTTTTCTCCATTTTACTCGATCTCCTAAACGGTTAAAGATAGGAATCGCGGTTTTCACCAGTAGATTTAGCACCTCATTTTACATAAAATAAGTCCTATAAGTCTACTCTTAAGAGTTGATAAAGGTACAAAAGAATAAAATGTTTATATATCACATTATCAAATATCTATTATTCTCCATTTAACCCGATCTCCTAAACGGTTAAAGATAGGACATCGCGGTTTTCACCAGTGAATTTAGCACCTCATTTTACATAAAATAGGTCCTATAAGTCTACTCTCAAGAGTTGATAAAGGTAAAAACGTATAAAATGTTTATATATCACATTTTCAAATATCTATTTTTCTCCATTTTACTCGATCTCCTAAACGGTTCAAGATAGGACATCGCGGTTTTCACCAGTGGATTTAGCACCTCATTTTACATAAAATAAGTCCTATAAGTCTACTCTCAAAAGTTGATAAAGGTACAAACGAATAAAATGTTTATATATCACATTTTCAAATATCTATTATTCTCCATTTTACTCGATCTCCTAAACGGTTAAAGATAGGACATCGCGGTTTTCACCAGTGGATTTAGCATCTCATTTTACATAAAATTGGTCTTATAAGTCTACTCTCAAGAGTTGATAAAGGTAAAAACGAATAAAATGTTTATATATCACATTTTCAAATATCTATTTTTCTCCATTTTACTCGAACTCCTAATCGGTTGAAGATAGGACATCGCGGTTTTCACCAGTGGTTTTAGCACCTAATTTTACATAAAATAGGTCCTATAAGTCTACTGTCAAGAGTTAATAAAGGTACAAACGAATAAATTTTTATATATCACATTTTCAAATATCTAATATTCTCCATTTTACTCGATCTCCTAACCGGTTAAAGATAGGACATCGCGGTTTTCACCAGTAGATTTAGCACCTCATTTTATATTAAATAAGTCCTGTAAATCTACTCTCAAGAGTTGATAAAGGTACAAACGAATAAAATGTTTATATATCACATTTTCAAATATCTATTATTCTCCATTTTACTCGATCTCCTAAACGGTTAAAGATAGGACATCGTGGTTTTCACCAGTGGATTTAGCACCTCAGTTTACATTAAATAAGTAATATAAGTCAACTCTCAAGAGTTGATAAAGGTACAAACGAATAAAATGTTTATATATCACATTTTCAAATATCAATTATTCTCCATTTTACTCGATCTCCTAAACGGTTAAATATAGGACATCACGGTTTTCAATAGTATATTAAGCACCTAATTTTACATAAAATAAGTCTTATAAGTCTACTCTCAAGAGTTGATAATGGTACAAACGAATAAAATCTTTATATATCACACTTTCAAATATCTATTATTTTCCATTTTACTCGATCTCCTAAACGGTTAAAGATAGGACATCGCGGTTTTTACCTGTGGATTTAGCACCTCATTTTACATCAAATAAGTCCTATAAGTCTACTCTCAAGAGTTGATAAAAGTACAAACGAATAAAATGTTTATATATCACATTTTCAAATATCTATTATTTTCCTTTTTACTCGATCTCCTTAACAGTTAAAGATAGGACATCGCGGATTTCACCAGTGGATTTAGCACCTCATTTTACATAAAATAAGTCCTATAAGTCTACTTTCAAGAGTTGATAAAGGTACAAACGAATAAAACGTTTATATATCACATTTTCAAATATCTATTTTTCTCCATTTTACTCGATCTCCTAATCGGTTCAAGATAGGACATCGCGGTTTTCACCAGTGGTTTTAGCACCTCATTTTACATAAAATAGGTCCTATAAGTCTACTCTCAAGAGTTAATAAAGGTACAAACGAATAAATTTTTATATATCACATTTTCAAATATCTAATATTCTCCATTTTACTCGATCTCCTAACCGGTTAAAGATAGGACATCGCGGTTTTCACCAGTGGATTAAGCACCTCATTTTATATTAAATAAGTCCAATAAGTCTACTCTCAAGAGTTGATAAAGGTACAAACGAATAAAATGTTTATATATCACATTTTCAAATATCTATTATTCTCCATTTTACTCGATCTCCTAAACGGTTAAAGATAGGACATCGTGGTTTTCACCAGTGGATTTAGCACCTTATTTTACATCAAATAAGTCCTATAAGTCTACTCTCAAGAGTTGATAAAGGTACAAGCGAATAAAATGTTTATATATCACATTTTCAAATATCTAATACTCTCCATTTTACTCGATCTCCTAAACGGTTAAAGATAGGACATCGCGGTTTCCACCAGTAGATTTAGCACCTCATTTTACATAAAATAAGTCCTATAAGTCTACTTTCAAGAGTTGGTATAGGTACAAACGAATAAAATGTTTATATATCACATTTTCAAATACCTATTATTCTCCTTTTTACTCGATCTCCAAAACGGGTAAAGATAAGACAGCGCGGTTTTCATCAGTGGATTAAGCACCTCAATTTACATAAAATAAGTCCTATAAGTCTACTCTCAAGAGTTGATAAAGGTACAAACGAATAAAGTGTTTATATATCACATTTTCAGATATCTATTATTCTCCATTTTACTCGATCTCCTAAACGGTTAAAGATAGGACATCGCGGTTTTCACCAGTGGATTTAGCACCTCTTTTTACATAAAATAAGTCCTATAAGTCTACTCTCAAGAGTTGATAAAGGAACAAACAAATAAAATGTTTATATATCACATTTTCAAATATCTATTATTCTCCATTTTACTCGATCTCCTAAACGGTTAAAGATAGGACATCGCGGTTTTAACCAGTGGATTTAGCACCTTAGTTTACATAAAATAAGTCTTATAAGTCTACTCTCAAGAGTTGATAAAGGTACAAACAAATAAAATGTTTATATATAACATTTTCAAATATCTATTATTCTCCATTTTACTCGATCTCCTAAGCAGTTCAGGATAGGACATCGCGGTTTTCACCAGTGGATTTAGCACCTCATTTTACATAAAATAAGTCCTATAAGTCTACTCTTAAAAGTTGATAAAGGTACAAACGAATAAAATTTTTATATATCACATTTTCAAATACCTATTATTCTCAATTTTACTTGATCTCCTAAACGGTTAAAGATAGGACATCGCGGTTTTTATTAGTGGATTTAGCACCTCATTTTACATAAAATAAGTTTTATAAGTCTACTCTCAAGAGATGATAAAGGTACAAACGAATAAATTTTTATATATCACATTTTCAAATATCTAATATTCTCCATTTTACTCGATCTCCTAACCGGTTAAAGATAGGACATCGCGGTTTTCACCAGTGGATTTAGCACCTCATTTTATATTAAATAAGTCCTATAAATCTACTCTCAAGAGTTGATAAAGGTACAAACGAATAAAATGTTTATATATCACATTTTCAAATATCTATTATTCTCCATTTTACTCGATCTCCTAAACGGTTAAAGATAGGACATCGTGGTTTTCACCAGTGGATTTAGCACCTCAGTTTACATTAAATAAGTAATATAAGTCAACTCTCAAGAGTTGATAAAGGTACAAACGAATAAAATGTTTATATATCACATTTTCAAATATCAATTATTCTCCATTTTACTCGATCTCCTAAACGGTTAAATATAGGACATCACGGTTTTCAATAGTATATTAAGCACCTAATTTTACATAAAATAAGTCTTATAAGTCTACTCTCAAGAGTTGATAATGGTACAAACGAATAAAATCTTTATATATCACACTTTCAAATATCTATTATTTTCCATTTTACTCGATCTCCTAAACGGTTAAAGATAGGACATCGCGGTTTTTACCTGTGGATTTAGCACCTCATTTTACATCAAATAAGTCCTATAAGTCTACTCTCAAGAGTTGATAAAAGTACAAACGAATAAAATGTTTATATATCACATTTTCAAATATCTATTATTTTCCTTTTTACTCGATCTCCTTAACAGTTAAAGATAGGACATCGCGGATTTCACCAGTGGATTTAGCACCTCATTTTACATAAAATAAGTCCTATAAGTCTACTTTCAAGAGTTGATAAAGGTACAAACGAATAAAACGTTTATATATCACATTTTCAAATATCTATTTTTCTCCATTTTACTCGATCTCCTAATCGGTTCAAGATAGGACATCGCGGTTTTCACCAGTGGTTTTAGCACCTCATTTTACATAAAATAGGTCCTATAAGTCTACTCTCAAGAGTTAATAAAGGTACAAACGAATAAATTTTTATATATCACATTTTCAAATATCTAATATTCTCCATTTTACTCGATCTCCTAACCGGTTAAAGATAGGACATCGCGGTTTTCACCAGTGAATTTAGCACCTTATTTTACATAAAATAAGTCCTATAAGTCTACTCTCAAGAGTTGATAAAGGTACAAACGAATAAAATGTTTATATATCACATTTTCAAATATCTATTTTTCTCCATTTTACTCGATCTCCTAAACGGTTAAAGATAGGAATCGCGGTTTTCACCAGTAGATTTAGCACCTCATTTTACATAAAATAAGTCCTATAAGTCTACTCTTAAGAGTTGATAAAGGTACAAAAGAATAAAATGTTTATATATCACATTATCAAATATCTATTATTCTCCATTTAACCCGATCTCCTAAACGGTTAAAGATAGGACATCGCGGTTTTCACCAGTGAATTTAGCACCTCATTTTACATAAAATAGGTCCTATAAGTCTACTCTCAAGAGTTGATAAAGGTAAAAACGTATAAAATGTTTATATATCACATTTTCAAATATCTATTTTTCTCCATTTTACTCGATCTCCTAAACGGTTCAAGATAGGACATCGCGGTTTTCACCAGTGGATTTAGCACCTCATTTTACATAAAATAAGTCCTATAAGTCTACTCTTAAGAGTTGATAAAGGTACAAAAGAATAAAATGTTTATATATCACATTATCAAATATCTATTATTCTCCATTTTACTCGATCTCCTAAACGGTTAAAGATAGGACATCGCGGTTTCCACCAGTAGATTTAGCACCTCATTTTACATAAAATAAGTCCTATAAGTCTACTTTCAAGAGTTGGTATAGGTACAAACGAATAAAATGTTTATATATCACATTTTCAAATACCTATTATTCTCCTTTTTACTCGATCTCCAAAACGGGTAAAGATAAGACAGCGCGGTTTTCATCAGTGGATTAAGCACCTCAATTTACATAAAATAAGTCCTATAAGTCTACTCTCAAGAGTTGATAAAGGTACAAACGAATAAAGTGTTTATATATCACATTTTCAGATATCTATTATTCTCCATTTTACTCGATCTCCTAAACGGTTAAAGATAGGACATCGCGGTTTTCACCAGTGGATTTAGCAACTCTTTTTACATAAAATAAGTCCTATAAGTCTACTCTCAAGAGTTGATAAAGGAACAAACAAATAAAATGTTTATATATCACATTTTCAAATATCTATTATTCTCCATTTTACTCGATCTCCTAAACGGTTAAAGATAGGACATCGCGGTTTTAACCAGTGGATTTAGCACCTTAGTTTACATAAAATAAGTCTTATAAGTCTACTCTCAAGAGTTGATAAAGGTACAAACAAATAAAATGTTTATATATAACATTTTCAAATATCTATTATTCTCCATTTTACTCGATCTCCTAAGCAGTTCAGGATAGGACATCGCGGTTTTCACCAGTGGATTTAGCACCTCATTTTACATAAAATAAGTCCTATAAGTCTACTCTTAAAAGTTGATAAAGGTACAAACGAATAAAATTTTTATATATCACATTTTCAAATACCTATTATTCTCAATTTTACTTGATCTCCTAAACGGTTAAAGATAGGACATCGCGGTTTTTATTAGTGGATTTAGCACCTCATTTTACATAAAATAAGTTTTATAAGTCTACTCTCAAGAGATGATAAAGGTACAAACGAATAAATTTTTATATATCACATTTTCAAATATCTAATATTCTCCATTTTACTCGATCTCCTAACCGGTTAAAGATAGGACATCGCGGTTTTCACCAGTGGATTTAGCACCTCATTTTATATTAAATAAGTCCTATAAATCTACTCTCAAGAGTTGATAAAGGTACAAACGAATAAAATGTTTATATATCACATTTTCAAATATCTATTATTCTCCATTTTACTCGATCTCCTAAACGGTTAAAGATAGGACATCGTGGTTTTCACCAGTGGATTTAGCACCTCAGTTTACATTAAATAAGTAATATAAGTCAACTCTCAAGAGTTGATAAAGGTACAAACGAATAAAATGTTTATATATCACATTTTCAAATATCAATTATTCTCCATTTTACTCGATCTCCTAAACGGTTAAATATAGGACATCACGGTTTTCAATAGTATATTAAGCACCTAATTTTACATAAAATAAGTCTTATAAGTCTACTCTCAAGAGTTGATAATGGTACAAACGAATAAAATCTTTATATATCACACTTTCAAATATCTATTATTTTCCATTTTACTCGATCTCCTAAACGGTTAAAGATAGGACATCGCGGTTTTTACCTGTGGATTTAGCACCTCATTTTACATCAAATAAGTCCTATAAGTCTACTCTCAAGAGTTGATAAAAGTACAAACGAATAAAATGTTTATATATCACATTTTCAAATATCTATTATTTTCCTTTTTACTCGATCTCCTTAACAGTTAAAGATAGGACATCGCGGATTTCACCAGTGGATTTAGCACCTCATTTTACATAAAATAAGTCCTATAAGTCTACTTTCAAGAGTTGATAAAGGTACAAACGAATAAAACGTTTATATATCACATTTTCAAATATCTATTTTTCTCCATTTTACTCGATCTCCTAATCGGTTCAAGATAGGACATCGCGGTTTTCACCAGTGGTTTTAGCACCTCATTTTACATAAAATAGGTCCTATAAGTCTACTCTCAAGAGTTAATAAAGGTACAAACGAATAAATTTTTATATATCACATTTTCAAATATCTAATATTCTCCATTTTACTCGATCTCCTAACCGGTTAAAGATAGGACATCGCGGTTTTCACCAGTGAATTTAGCACCTTATTTTACATAAAATAAGTCCTATAAGTCTACTCTCAAGAGTTGATAAAGGTACAAACGAATAAAATGTTTATATATCACATTTTCAAATATCTATTTTTCTCCATTTTACTCGATCTCCTAAACGGTTAAAGATAGGAATCGCGGTTTTCACCAGTAGATTTAGCACCTCATTTTACATAAAATAAGTCCTATAAGTCTACTCTTAAGAGTTGATAAAGGTACAAAAGAATAAAATGTTTATATATCACATTATCAAATATCTATTATTCTCCATTTAACCCGATCTCCTAAACGGTTAAAGATAGGACATCGCGGTTTTCACCAGTGAATTTAGCACCTCATTTTACATAAAATAGGTCCTATAAGTCTACTCTCAAGAGTTGATAAAGGTAAAAACGTATAAAATGTTTATATATCACATTTTCAAATATCTATTTTTCTCCATTTTACTCGATCTCCTAAACGGTTCAAGATAGGACATCGCGGTTTTCACCAGTGGATTTAGCACCTCATTTTACATAAAATAAGTCCTATAAGTCTACTCTCAAAAGTTGATAAAGGTACAAACGAATAAAATGTTTATATATCACATTTTCAAATATCTATTATTCTCCATTTTACTCGATCTCCTAAACGGTTAAAGATAGGACATCGCGGTTTTCACCAGTGGATTTAGCATCTCATTTTACATAAAATTGGTCTTATAAGTCTACTCTCAAGAGTTGATAAAGGTAAAAACGAATAAAATGTTTATATATCACATTTTCAAATATCTATTTTTCTCCATTTTACTCGAACTCCTAATCGGTTGAAGATAGGACATCGCGGTTTTCACCAGTGGTTTTAGCACCTAATTTTACATAAAATAGGTCCTATAAGTCTACTGTCAAGAGTTAATAAAGGTACAAACGAATAAATTTTTATATATCACATTTTCAAATATCTAATATTCTCCATTTTACTCGATCTCCTAACCGGTTAAAGATAGGACATCGCGGTTTTCACCAGTGGATTTAGCACCTCATTTTATATTAAATAAGTCCTGTAAATCTACTCTCAAGAGTTGATAAAGGTACAAACGAATAAAATGTTTATATATCACATTTTCAAATATCTATTATTCTCCATTTTACTCGATCTCCTAAACGGTTAAAGATAGGACATCGTGGTTTTCACCAGTGGATTTAGCACCTCAGTTTACATTAAATAAGTAATATAAGTCAACTCTCAAGAGTTGATAAAGGTACAAACGAATAAAATGTTTATATATCACATTTTCAAATATCAATTATTCTCCATTTTACTCGATCTCCTAAACGGTTAAATATAGGACATCACGGTTTTCAATAGTATATTAAGCACCTAATTTTACATAAAATAAGTCTTATAAGTCTACTCTCAAGAGTTGATAATGGTACAAACGAATAAAATCTTTATATATCACACTTTCAAATATCTATTATTTTCCATTTTACTCGATCTCCTAAACGGTTAAAGATAGGACATCGCGGTTTTTACCTGTGGATTTAGCACCTCATTTTACATCAAATAAGTCCTATAAGTCTACTCTCAAGAGTTGATAAAAGTACAAACGAATAAAATGTTTATATATCACATTTTCAAATATCTATTATTTTCCTTTTTACTCGATCTCCTTAACAGTTAAAGATAGGACATCGCGGATTTCACCAGTGGATTTAGCACCTCATTTTACATAAAATAAGTCCTATAAGTCTACTTTCAAGAGTTGATAAAGGTACAAACGAATAAAACGTTTATATATCACATTTTCAAATATCTATTTTTCTCCATTTTACTCGATCTCCTAATCGGTTCAAGATAGGACATCGCGGTTTTCACCAGTGGTTTTAGCACCTCATTTTACATAAAATAGGTCCTATAAGTCTACTCTCAAGAGTTAATAAAGGTACAAACGAATAAATTTTTATATATCACATTTTCAAATATCTAATATTCTCCATTTTACTCGATCTCCTAACCGGTTAAAGATAGGACATCGCGGTTTTCACCAGTGGATTAAGCACCTCATTTTATATTAAATAAGTCCAATAAGTCTACTCTCAAGAGTTGATAAAGGTACAAACGAATAAAATGTTTATATATCACATTTTCAAATATCTATTATTCTCCATTTTACTCGATCTCCTAAACGGTTAAAGATAGGACATCGTGGTTTTCACCAGTGGATTTAGCACCTTATTTTACATCAAATAAGTCCTATAAGTCTACTCTCAAGAGTTGATAAAGGTACAAGCGAATAAAATGTTTATATATCACATTTTCAAATATCTAATACTCTCCATTTTACTCGATCTCCTAAACGGTTAAAGATAGGACATCGCGGTTTCCACCAGTAGATTTAGCACCTCATTTTACATAAAATAAGTCCTATAAGTCTACTTTCAAGAGTTGGTATAGGTACAAACGAATAAAATGTTTATATATCACATTTTCAAATACCTATTATTCTCCTTTTTACTCGATCTCCAAAACGGGTAAAGATAAGACAGCGCGGTTTTCATCAGTGGATTAAGCACCTCAATTTACATAAAATAAGTCCTATAAGTCTACTCTCAAGAGTTGATAAAGGTACAAACGAATAAAGTGTTTATATATCACATTTTCAGATATCTATTATTCTCCATTTTACTCGATCTCCTAAACGGTTAAAGATAGGACATCGCGGTTTTCACCAGTGGATTTAGCACCTCTTTTTACATAAAATAAGTCCTATAAGTCTACTCTCAAGAGTTGATAAAGGAACAAACAAATAAAATGTTTATATATCACATTTTCAAATATCTATTATTCTCCATTTTACTCGATCTCCTAAACGGTTAAAGATAGGACATCGCGATTTTTAACCAGTGGATTTAGCACCTTAGTTTACATAAAATAAGTCTTATAAGTCTACTCTCAAGAGTTGATAAAGGTACAAACAAATAAAATGTTTATATATAACATTTTCAAATATCTATTATTCTCCATTTTACTCGATCTCCTAAGCAGTTCAGGATAGGACATCGCGGTTTTCACCAGTGGATTTAGCACCTCATTTTACATAAAATAAGTCCTATAAGTCTACTCTTAAAAGTTGATAAAGGTACAAACGAATAAAATTTTTATATATCACATTTTCAAATACCTATTATTCTCAATTTTACTTGATCTCCTAAACGGTTAAAGATAGGACATCGCGGTTTTTATTAGTGGATTTAGCACCTCATTTTACATAAAATAAGTTTTATAAGTCTACTCTCAAGAGATGATAAAGGTACAAACGAATAAATTTTTATATATCACATTTTCAAATATCTAATATTCTCCATTTTACTCGATCTCCTAACCGGTTAAAGATAGGACATCGCGGTTTTCACCAGTGGATTTAGCACCTCATTTTATATTAAATAAGTCCTATAAATCTACTCTCAAGAGTTGATAAAGGTACAAACGAATAAAATGTTTATATATCACATTTTCAAATATCTATTATTCTCCATTTTACTCGATCTCCTAAACGGTTAAAGATAGGACATCGTGGTTTTCACCAGTGGATTTAGCACCTCAGTTTACATTAAATAAGTAATATAAGTCAACTCTCAAGAGTTGATAAAGGTACAAACGAATAAAATGTTTATATATCACATTTTCAAATATCAATTATTCTCCATTTTACTCGATCTCCTAAACGGTTAAATATAGGACATCACGGTTTTCAATAGTATATTAAGCACCTAATTTTACATAAAATAAGTCTTATAAGTCTACTCTCAAGAGTTGATAATGGTACAAACGAATAAAATCTTTATATATCACACTTTCAAATATCTATTATTTTCCATTTTACTCGATCTCCTAAACGGTTAAAGATAGGACATCGCGGTTTTTACCTGTGGATTTAGCACCTCATTTTACATCAAATAAGTCCTATAAGTCTACTCTCAAGAGTTGATAAAAGTACAAACGAATAAAATGTTTATATATCACATTTTCAAATATCTATTATTTTCCTTTTTACTCGATCTCCTTAACAGTTAAAGATAGGACATCGCGGATTTCACCAGTGGATTTAGCACCTCATTTTACATAAAATAAGTCCTATAAGTCTACTTTCAAGAGTTGATAAAGGTACAAACGAATAAAACGTTTATATATCACATTTTCAAATATCTATTTTTCTCCATTTTACTCGATCTCCTAATCGGTTCAAGATAGGACATCGCGGTTTTCACCAGTGGTTTTAGCACCTCATTTTACATAAAATAGGTCCTATAAGTCTACTCTCAAGAGTTAATAAAGGTACAAACGAATAAATTTTTATATATCACATTTTCAAATATCTAATATTCTCCATTTTACTCGATCTCCTAACCGGTTAAAGATAGGACATCGCGGTTTTCACCAGTGGATTAAGCACCTCATTTTATATTAAATAAGTCTAATAAGTCTACTCTCAAGAGTTGATAAAGGTACAAACGAATAAAATGTTTATATATCACATTTTCAAATATCTATTATTCTCCATTTTACTCGATCTCCTAAACGGTTAAAGATAGGACATCGTGGTTTTCACCAGTGGATTTAGCACCTTATTTTACATCAAATAAGTCCTATAAGTCTACTCTCAAGAGTTGATAAAGGTACAAGCGAATAAAATGTATATATATCACATTTTCAAATATCTAATACTCTCCATTTTACTCGATCTCCTAAACGGTTAAAGATAGGACATCGCGGTTTCCACCAGTAGATTTAGCACCTCATTTTACATAAAATAAGTCCTATAAGTCTACTTTCAAGAGTTGATATAGGTACAAACGAATAAAATGTTTATATATCACATTTTCAAATACCTATTATTCTCCTTTTTACTCGATCTCCAAAACGGGTAAAGATAAGACATCGCGGTTTTTATCAGTGGATTAAGCACCTCAATTTACATAAAATAAGTCCTATAAGTCTACTCTCAAGAGTTGATAAAGGTACAAACGAATAAAGTGTTTATATATCACATTTTCAGATATCTATTATTCTCCATTTTACTCGATCTCCTAAACGGTTAAAGATAGGACATCGCGGTTTTCACCAGTGGATTTAGCACCTCTTTTTACATAAAATAAGTCCTATAAGTCTACTCTCAAGAGTTGATAAAGGAACAAACAAATAAAATGTTTATATATCACATTTTCAAATATCTATTATTCTCCATTTTACTCGATCTCCTAAACGGTTAAAGATAGGACATCGCGGTTTTAACCAGTGGATTTAGCACCTTAGTTTACATAAAATAAGTCTTATAAGTCTACTCTCAAGAGTTGATAAAGGTACAAACAAATAAAATGTTTATATATAACATTTTCAAATATCTATTATTCTCCATTTTACTCGATCTCCTAAGCAGTTCAAGATAGGACATCGCGGTTTTCACCAGTGGATTTAGCACCTCATTTTACATAAAATAAGTCCTATAAGTCTACTCTTAAAAGTTGATAAAGGTACAAACGAATAAAATTTTTATATATCACATTTTCAAATACCTATTATTCTCAATTTTACTTGATCTCCTAAACGGTTAAAGATAGGACATCGCGGTTTTTATTAGTGAATTTAGCACCTCATTTTACATAAAATAAGTTTTATAAGTCTACTCTCAAGAGTTGATAAAGGTACAAACGAATAAAATGTTTATATATCACATTTTCAAATATCTATTATTCTCCATTTTACTCGATCTCCTAGACGGTGATAGATAGGACATCGCGGTTTTCACCAGTGGATTTAGCACCTCATTTTACATAAAATATGTCCTATAAGTCTACTTTCAAGAGTTGATAAAGGTACAAACGAATAAAATGTTTATATATCACATTTTCAAATATCAATTATTCTCCTTTTTACTCGATCTCCTAAGCGGGTAAAGATAAGACATCGCGGTTTTCACCAGTGGATTAAGCACCTCATTTTACATAAAATAAGTCCTACAAGTCTACTTTCAAGAGTTGATAAAGGTACAAACGAATAAAATGTTTATATATCACATTTTCAAATATCTATTATTCTCCTTTTTACTCGATCTCCTAAGCGGGTAAAGATAAGACATCGCGGTTTTCATCAGTGGATTAAGCACCTCATTTTACATAAAATAAGTCCTATAAGTCTACTTTCAAGAGTTGATAAAGGTACAAGCGAATAAAATGTTTATATATCACATTTTCAAATATCTAATACTCTCCATTTTACTCGATCTCCTAAACGGTTAAATATAGGACATCGCGGTTTTCACCAGTAGATTTAGCACCTCATTTTACATAAAATAAGTCCTATAAGTCTACTTTCAAGAGTTGATATAGGTACAAACGAATAAAATGTTTATATATCACATTTTCAAATACTTATTATTCTCCTTTTTACTCGATCTCCTAAACGGGTAAAGATAAGACATCGCGGTTTTCATCAGTGGATTAAGCACCTCAATTTACATAAAATAAGTCCTATAAGTCTACTCTCAAGGGTTGATAAAGGTACAAACGAATAAAATGTTTATATTTCACATTTTCAAATATCTAATACTCTCCATTTTACTCGATCTCCTAAACGGTTAAAGATACAACATCGCGGTTTTCACCAGTAGATTTAGCACCTCATTTTATATAAAATAAGTCCTATAAGTCTACTCTCAAGAGTTGATAAAGGTACAAACGAATAAAATGTTTATATATCACATTTTTATATATCTATTATTCTCCATTTTACTCGATCTCCTAAACGGTTAAAGATAGGAAACGCGGTTTTCACCAGTAGATTTAGCACCTCATTTTACATAAAATAAGTCTTATAAGTCTACTCTTAAGAGTTGATAAAGGTACAAACGAATAAAATGTTTATATATCACAATTTCAAATATCTATTATTCTCCATTTTACTCGATCTCCTAAACGGTTAAAAATAGGACATCGCGGTTTTCACCAGTGGATTTAGCACCTCATTTTACATAAAATAAGTCCTATAAGTCTACTCTTAAGAGTTGATAAAGGTACAAAAGAATAAAATGTTTATATATCACATTATCAAATATCTATTATTCTCCATTTAACTCGATCTCCTAAACGGTTAAAGATAGGACATCGCCGTTTTCACCAGTGAATTTAGCACCTTATTTTACATAAAATAGGTCCTATAAGTCTACTCTCAAGAGTTGATAAAGGTAAAAACGTATAAAATGTTTATATATCACATTTTCAAATATCTATTTTTCTCCATTTTACTCGATCTCCTAAACGGTTCAAGATAGGACATAGCGGATTTCACCAGTGGATTTAGCACCTCATTTTACATAAAATAAGTCCTATAAGTCTACTCTCAAGAGTTGATAAAGGTAAAAACGAATAAAATGTTTATATATCACATTTTCAAATATCTATTATTCTCCATTTTACTCGATCTCCTAAACGGTTAAAGATAGGACATCGCGGTTTTCACCAGTAGATTTAGCACCTCATTTTACATATAATATGCCTTATAAGTCTACACTCAAGAGTTGATAAAGGTACAAACGAATAAAATGTTTATATATCACATTATCAAATATCTATTATTCTCCAATTTACTCGATCTCCTAAACGGTTAAAGATAGGACATCGCGGTTTTCACCAGTGAATTTAGCACCTCATTTTACATAAAATAGGTCCTATAAGTCTACTTTCAAGAGTTGATAAAGGTAAAAACGAATAAAATGTTTATATATCACATTTTCAAATATCTATTAATATCCATTTTACTCGATCTCCTAAACGGTTCAAGATAGGACATCGGGGTTTTCACCAGTGGATTTAGCACCTCATTTTACATAAAATTGGTCCTATAAGTCTACTTTCAAGAGTTGATTAAGGTAAAAACGAATAAAATGTTTATATATCACATTTTCAAATATCTATTTTTCTCCATTTTACTCGATCTCCTAAACGGTTCAAGATAGGACATCGCGGTTTTCACCAGTGGAAGTAGCACCTCATTTTACATAAAATATGTCCTATAAGTCTTCTCTCAAAAGTTGATAAAGGTACAAACGAACAAAATGTTTATATATCACATTTTCAAATATCTATTATTCTACATTTTACTCGATCTCCTAAACGGTTCAAGATAGGACATCGGGGTTTTCACCAGTGGATTTAGCACCTCATTTTACATAAAATAAGTCCTATAAGTCTACTCTCAAGAGTTGATCAAGATACAAACGAACAAAATGTTTATATATCACATTTTAAAATATCTATTATTCTCCATTTTACTCGATCTCCTAAACGGTTCAAGATAGGACATCGCGGTTTTGACCAGTGGATTTAGCACCTCATTTTACTTAAAATAAGTCTTATAAGTCTACTCTCAAGAGTTGATAAAGGTACAAACGAATAAAATGTTTATATATCACATTATAAAATATCTATTATTCTCCATTTTACTCGATCTCCTAAACGGTTAAAGATAGGACATCGCGGTTTTCACCAGTGGATTTAGCACCTCATTTTACATAAAATAACTCCTATAAGTCTACTCTCAAGAGTTGATAAAGGTACAAACGAATAAAATGTTTATTTATCACATTTTCAAATATCTATTAATATCCATTTTACTCGATATCCTAAACGGTTAAAGATAGGACATCGCGGTTTTTACCAGTGGATTTTGCACTTCATTTTACATATAATAAGTCCTATTAGTCTACTGTCAAAAGTTGATAAAGGTACAAACGAATAAAATGTTTATATATCACATTTTCAAATATCTATTAATATCCATTTTACTCGATCTCCTAAACGGTTCAAGATAGGACATCGGGATTTTCACCAGTGGATTTAGCACCTCATTTTACATAAAATAGGTCCTATAAGTCTACTCTCAAAAGTTGATAAAGGTACAAACGATTAAAATGTTTATATATCACATTTTCAAATATCTATTAATATCCATTTTACTCGATATCCTAAACGGTTAAAGATAGGACATCGCGGTTTTCACCAGTAGATTTAGCACCTCATTTTACATAAAATAGGTCCTATAAGTCTACTCTCAAGAGTTGATAAAGGTACAAACGAATAAAATGTTTATATATCACATTTTCAAATATCTATTAATATCCATTTTACTCGATCTCCTAAACGGTTCAAGATAGGACATCGGGGTTTTCACCAGTGGATTTAGCACCTCATTTTACATAAAATTAGTCCTATAAGTCTACTCTCAAGAGTTGATTAAGGTACAAACGAACAAAATGTTTATATATCACATTTTCAAATATCTATTATTCTCCATTTTACTCGATCTCCTAAACGGTTCAAGATAGGACATCGCGGTTTTTACCAGTGGATTTAGCACCTCAATTTACATAAAATAAGTCCTATAAGTCTACTCTTTAGAGTTGATAAAGGTACAAACGAACAAAATGTTTATATATCACATTTTCAAATATCTATTATTTTCCATTTTACTCGATCTCCTAAACGGTTAAAAATAGGACATCGCGGTTTTCACCAGTATATTTAGCACCTAATTTTACATAAAATAAGTCCTATAAATCTACTCTCAAGAGTTGATCAAGGTACAAACGAACAAAATGTTCATATATCACATTTTCAAATATCTATTATTCTCCATTTTACTCGATCTCCTAAACGGTTAAAGATAGGACATCGCGGTTCTCACCAGTGGATTTAGCCCCTCATTTTACATAAAATAGGTCCTATAAGTCTACCCTCAAGAGTTGATCAAGGTACAAACGAATAAATTGTTTATATATCACATTTTCAAATATTCATTATTCTCCATTTTACTCGATCTCCTAAACGGTTAAAAATAGGACATCGCGGTTTTCACCAGTGGATTTAGTACCTCATTTTACATAAAATAAGTCCTATAAGTCTACTCTTTAGAGTTGATAAAGGTACAAACGAATAAAATGTTTATATATAACATTTTCAAATATCTATTATTCTCCATTTTACTCGATCTCCTAAACGGTTAAAGATAGGACATCGCGGTTTTCACCAGTAGATTTAGCACCTCATTTTACATAAAATAGGTCCTATAAGTCTACTCTCAAAAGTTGATAAAGGTACAAACGAATAAAATGTTTATATATCACATTTTCAAATATCTATTAATATCCATTTTACTCGATATCCTAAACGGTTAAAGATAGGACAACGCGGTTTTCACCAGTGGATTTAGCACCTCATTTTACATATAATAAGTCCTATAAGTCTACTCTCAAAAGTTGATAAAGGTACAAACGAATAAAATGTTTATATATCACATTTTCAAATATCTATTAATATCCATTTTACTCGATCTCCTAAACGGTTCAAGATAAGACATCGGGGTTTTCACCAGTGGATTTAGCACCTCATTTTACATAAAATATGTCCTGTAAGTCTACTCTCAAGAGTTGATCAAGGTACAAACGAACAAAATGTTTATATATCACATTTTCAAATATCTATTATTCTCCATTTTACTCGATCTCCTAAACGGTTCAAGATAGGACATCGCGGTTTTTACCAGTGGATTTAGCACCTCAATTTACATAAAATAAGTCCTATAAGTCTACTCTTTAGAGTTGATAAAGGTACAAACGAATAAAATGTTTATATATCACATTTTCAAATATTCATTATTCTCCATTTTACTCGATCTCCTAAACGGTTAAAAATAGGACATCGCGGTTTTCACCAGTGGATTTAGTACCTCATTTTACATAAAATAAGTCCTATAAGTCTACTCTTTAGAGTTGATAAAGGTACAAACGAATAAAATGTTTATATATAACATTTTCAAATATCTATTATTCTCCATTTTACTCGATCTCCTAAACGGTTAAAGATAGGACATCGCGGTTTTCACCAGTAGATTTAGCACCTCATTTTACATAAAATAGGTCCTATAAGTCTACTCTCAAAAGTTGATAAAGGTACAAACGAATAAAATGTTTATATATCACATTTTCAAATATCTATTAATATCCATTTTACTCGATATCCTAAACGGTTAAAGATAGGACAACGCGGTTTTCACCAGTGGATTTAGCACCTCATTTTACATATAATAAGTCCTATAAGTCTACTCTCAAAAGTTGATAAAGGTACAAACGAATAAAATGTTTATATATCACATTTTCAAATATCTATTAATATCCATTTTACTCGATCTCCTAAACGGTTCAAGATAAGACATCGGGGTTTTCACCAGTGGATTTAGCACCTCATTTTACATAAAATATGTCCTGTAAGTCTACTCTCAAGAGTTGATCAAGGTACAAACGAACAAAATGTTTATATATCACATTTTCAAATATCTATTATTCTCCATTTTACTCGATCTCCTAAACGGTTCAAGATAGGACATCGCGGTTTTTACCAGTGGATTTAGCACCTCAATTTACATAAAATAAGTCCTATAAGTCTACTCTTTAGAGTTGATAAAGGTACAAACGAATAAAATGTTTATATATCACATTTTCAAATATTCATTATTCTCCATTTTACTCGATCTCCTAAACGGTTAAAAATAGGACATCGCGGTTTTCACCAGTGGATTTAGTACCTCATTTTACATAAAATAAGTCCTATAAGTCTACTCTTTAGAGTTGATAAAGGTACAAACGAATAAAATGTTTATATATAACATTTTCAAATATCTATTATTCTCCATTTTACTCGATCTCCTAAACGGTTAAAGATAGGACATCGCGGTTTTCACCAGTAGATTTAGCACCTCATTTTACATAAAATAGGTCCTATAAGTCTACTCTCAAAAGTTGATAAAGGTACAAACGAATAAAATGTTTATATATCACATTTTCAAATATCTATTAATATCCATTTTACTCGATATCCTAAACGGTTAAAGATAGGACAACGCGGTTTTCACCAGTGGATTTAGCACCTCATTTTACATATAATAAGTCCTATAAGTCTACTCTCAAAAGTTGATAAAGGTACAAACGAATAAAATGTTTATATATCACATTTTCAAATATCTATTAATATCCATTTTACTCGATCTCCTAAACGGTTCAAGATAAGACATCGGGGTTTTCACCAGTGGATTTAGCACCTCATTTTACATAAAATATGTCCTGTAAGTCTACTCTCAAGAGTTGATCAAGGTACAAACGAACAAAATGTTTATATATCACATTTTCAAATATCTATTATTTTCCATTTTACTCGATCTCCTAAACGGTTCAAGATAGGACATCGCGGTTTTTACCAGTGGATTTAGCACCTCAATTTACATAAAATAAGTCCTATAAGTCTACTCTTTAGAGTTGATAAAGGTACAAACGAATAAAATGTTTATATATCACATTTTCAAATATTCATTATTCTCCATTTTACTCGATCTCCTAAACGGTTAAAAATAGGACATCGCGGTTTTCACCAGTGGATTTAGTACCTCATTTTACATAAAATAAGTCCTATAAGTCTACTCTTTAGAGTTGATAAAGGTACAAACGAATAAAATGTTTATATATAACATTTTCAAATATCTATTATTCTCCATTTTACTCGATCTCCTAAACGGTTAAAGATAGGACATCGCGGTTTTCACCAGTAGATTTAGCACCTCATTTTACATAAAATAGGTCCTATAAGTCTACTCTCAAAAGTTGATAAAGGTACAAACGAATAAAATGTTTATATATCACATTTTCAAATATCTATTAATATCCATTTTACTCGATATCCTAAACGGTTAAAGATAGGACAACGCGGTTTTCACCAGTGGATTTAGCACCTCATTTTACATATAATAAGTCCTATAAGTCTACTCTCAAAAGTTGATAAAGGTACAAACGAATAAAATGTTTATATATCACATTTTCAAATATCTATTAATATCCATTTTACTCGATCTCCTAAACGGTTCAAGATAAGACATCGGGGTTTTCACCAGTGGATTTAGCACCTCATTTTACATAAAATATGTCCTGTAAGTCTACTCTCAAGAGTTGATCAAGGTACAAACGAACAAAATGTTTATATATCACATTTTCAAATATCTATTATTCTCCATTTTACTCGATCTCCTAAACGGTTCAAGATAGGACATCGCGGTTTTTACCAGTGGATTTAGCACCTCAATTTACATAAAATAAGTCCTATAAGTCTACTCTTTAGAGTTGATAAAGGTACAAACGAACAAAATGTTTATATATCACATTTTCAAATATCTATTATTTTCCATTTTACTCGATCTCCTAAACGGTTAAAAATAGGACATCGCGGTTTTCACCAGTGGATTTAGCACCTCATTTTACATAAAATAAGTCCTATAAATCTACTCTTTAGAGTTGATAAAGGTACAAACGAATAAAATGTTTATATATCACATTTTCAAATATCTATTATTCTCCATTTTACTCGATCTCCTAAACGGTTAAAGATAGGACATCGAGGTTTTCACCAGTGGACTTAGCACCTTATTTTACATAAAATAGGTCCTATAAGTCTACTTTCAAGAGTTGATAAAGGTAAAAACGAATACAAGGTTTATATATCACATTTTCAAATATCTATTTTTCTCCATTTTACTCGATCTCCTAAACGGTTCAAGATAGGACATCGCGATTTTCACTAGTGGATTTAGCACCTCATTTTACATAAAATAGGTCCTATAAGTCTACTCTCAAGAGTTGATAAAGGTACAAACGAATAAAATGTTTATATATCTCATTTTCAAATAACTATTTTTATCCCTTTTTCTCGATCTCCTAAACGGATCAAGATAGGACATCGCGGTTTTAACCAGTGGATTTAGCACCTCATTTTACATAAAATAAGTCCTATAAGTCTACTCTCAAGAGTTGATAAAGGTAAAAACGAATAAAATGTTTATATATCACATTTTCAAATATCTATTATTCTCCATTTTACTCGATCTCCTAAACGGTTAAAGATAGGACATCGCGGTTTTCACCAGTAGATTTAGCACCTCATTTTACATATAATAAGCCTTATAAGTCTACACTCAAGAGTTGATAAAGGTACAAACGAATAAAATGTTTATATATCACATTATCAAATATCTATTATTCTCCAATTTACTCGATCTCCTAAACGGTTAAAGATAGGACATCGCGGTTTTCACCAGTGAATTTAGCACCTCATTTTACATAAAATAGGTCCTATAAGTCTACTTTCAAGAGTTGATAAAGGTAAAAACGAATAAAATGTTTATATATCACATTTTCAAATATCTATTTTTCTCCATTTTACTCGATCTCCTAAACGGTTCAAGATAGGACATCGCGATTTTCACTAGTGGATTTAGCACCTCATTTTACATAAAATAGGTCCTATAAGTCTACTCTCAAGAGTTGATAAAGGTACATACGAATAAAATGTTTATATATCACATTTTCAAATAACTATTTTTATCCATTTTACTCGATCTAATAAACGGATCAAGATAGGACATCGCGGTTTTAACCAGTGGATTTAGCAC
This sequence comes from Silvanus unidentatus, assembly GCA_963930825.1. NCBI lineage: Eukaryota > Metazoa > Arthropoda > Insecta > Coleoptera > Silvanidae > Silvanus > Silvanus unidentatus. Next base: position 10,912,271 of record OZ005757.1, on the reverse strand, counting down.
CTCATTTTACATAAAATAAGTCCTATAAGTCTACTCTCAAGAGTTGATAAAGGTAAAAACGAATAAAATGTTTATATATAACATTTTCAAATATCTATTAATATCCATTTTACTCGATCTCCTAAACGGTTCAAGATAGGACATCGCGGTTTTTACCAGTGGATTTAGCACCTCAATTTACATAAAATAAGTCCTATAAGTCTACTCTTTAGAGTTGATAAAGGTACAAACGAACAAAATGTTTATATATCACATTTTCAAATATCTATTATTTTCCATTTTACTCGATCTCCTAAACGGTTAAAAATAGGACATCGCGGTTTTCACCAGTGGATTTAGCACCTCATTTTACATAAAATAAGTCCTATAAATCTACTCTTTAGAGTTGATAAATTTACAAACGAATAAAATGTTTATATATCACATTTTCAAATATCTATTATTCTCCATTTTACTTGATCTCCTAAACGGTTAAAGATAGGACATCGCGGTTTTCACCAGTAGATTTAGCACCTCATTTTACATAAAATAGGTCCTATAAGTCTACTCTCAAGAGTTGATAAAGTTACAAACGAATAAAATGTTTATGTATCTCATTTTCAAATATCTATTATTCTCCATTTTACTCAATCTCCTAAACGGTTAAAGATAGGACATCGCGGTTTTTATCAGTGGATTAAGCACCCCATTTTACATAAAATAAGTCCTATAAGTCTACACTTAAGTGTTGATAAAGGTACAAACGAATAAAATGTTTATATATCACATTTTCAAATATCTATTATTCTCCATTTTACTCGATCTCCTAAACGGTTAAAGATATCACATCGCGGTTTTCACCAGTAGATTTAGCACTCATTTTACATAAAATAGGTCCTATAAGTCTACTCTCAAGAGTTGATAAAGTTACAAACGAATAAAATGTTTATGTATCTCATTTTCAAATATCTATTATTCTCCATTTTACTCGATCTCCTAAACGGTTAAAGATATCACATCGCGGTTTTTACCAGTGGATTTAGCAGCTCATTTTACATAAAATAGGTCCAATAAGTCTACTCTCAAGAGTTGATAAAGGTACAATCGAATAAAATGTTTATATATAACATTTTCAAATATCTGTTATTATCAATTTTACTCGATCTCTTAAACGGTTAAAGATAGGACATCGCGGTTTTCACCAGTGGATTTAGCACCTCATTTTACATAAAATAAGTCCTATAAGTCTTCTCTCAAGAGTTGATAATTGTACAAACGAATAAAATGTTTATATATCACATTATCAAATATCTATTATTCTCCATATTACCCGATCTCCAAAACGGTTAAAGATAGGACATCGCGGTTTCCACCAGTGGATTTAGCACCTCATTTTACATAAAATAGGTCCTATAAGTCTACCCTCAAGAGTTGATCAAGGTACAAACGAATAAAATGTTTATATATCACATTTTCAAATGTCTATTATTTTCCATTTTACTCGATCTCCTAAACGGCAAAAGATAGGACATCGCGGTTTTTATCAGTGGATTAAGCACCCCATTTTACATAAAATAAGTCCTATAAGTCTTTTATTAAGAGTTGATAAAGGTACAAACAATAAAATGTTTATTTATCACATTTTCAAATATCTATTATTCTCCATTTTACTCAATCTCCTAAACGGTTAAAGATAGGACATCGCGGTTTTTATCAGTGGATTAAGCACCCCATTTTACATAAAATAAGTCCTATAAGTCTACACTTAAGTGTTGATAAAGGTACAAACGAATAAAATGTTTATATATCACATTTTCAAATATCTATTATTCTCCATTTTACTCGATCTCCTAAACGGTTAAAGATATCACATCGCGGTTTTCACCAGTAGATTTAGCACTCATTTTACATAAAATAGGTCCTATAAGTCTACTCTCAAGAGTTGATAAAGTTACAAACGAATAAAATGTTTATGTATCTCATTTTCAAATATCTATTATTCTCCATTTTACTCGATCTCCTAAACGGTTAAAGATATCACATCGCGGTTTTTACCAGTGGATTTAGCAGCTCATTTTACATAAAATAGGTCCTATAAGTCTACTCTCAAGAGTTGATAAAGGTACAATCGAATAAAATGTTTATATATAACATTTTCAAATATCTGTTATTATCAATTTTACTCGATCTCTTAAACGGTTAAAGATAGGACATCGCGGATTTCACCAGTGGATTTAGCACCTCATTTTACATAAAATAAGTCCTATAAGTCTACTTTCAAGAGTTGATAAAGGTAAAAACGAATAAAATGTTTATATATCACATTTTCAAATATATATTTTTCTCCATTTTACTCGATCTCCTAAACGGTTCAAGATAGGAAATAGCGGATTTCACCAGTGGATTTAGCACCTCATTTTACATAAAATAACTTTTATAATTCTACTCTCAAGAGTAGATAATGGTACAAACGAATAAAATGTTTATATATCACATTTTCAAATATCTGTTATTATTAATTTTACTCGATCTCTTAAACGGTTAGAGATAGGACATCGCGGTTTTTACCAGTGGATTTAGCACCTTATTTTACATAAAATAAGTCCTATAAGTCTACTCTCAAGAGTTGATAAAGGTACAAACGAATATAGTGTTTATATATCACATTTTCAGATATCTATTATTCTCCATTTTACTCGATCTCCTAAACGGTTAAAGATAGGACATCGCGGTTTTCACCAGTGGATTTAGCACCTCTTTTTACATAAAATAAGTCCTATAAGTCTACTCTCAAGAGTTGATAAAGGAACAAACAAATAAAATGTTTATATATCACATTTTCAAATATCTATTATTCTCCATTTTACTCGATCTCCTAAACGGTTAAAGATAGGACATCGCGGTTTTAACCAGTGGATTTAGCACCTTATTTTACATAAAATAAGTCTTATAAGTCTACTCTCAAGAGTTGATAAAGGTACAAACAAATAAAATGTTTATATATAACATTTTCAAATATCTATTATTCTCCATTTTACTCGATCTCCTAAGCAGTTCAAGATAGGACATCGCGGTTTTCACCAGTGGATTTAGCACCTCATTTTACATAAAATAAGTCCTATAAGTCTACTCTTAAAAGTTGATAAAGGTACAAACGAATAAAATTTTTATATATCACATTTTCAAATATCTATTATTCTCAATTTTACTTGATCTCCTAAACGGTTAAAGATAGGACATCGCGGTTTTTATTATTGGATTTAGCACCTCATTTTACATAAAATAAGTTTTATAAGTCTACTCTCAAGAGTTGATAAAGGTACAAACGAATAAAATGTTTATATATCACATTTTCAAATATCTATTATTCTCCATTTTACTCGATCTCCTAGACGGTGATAGATAGGACATCGCGGTTTTCACCAGTGGATTTAGCACCTCATTTTACATAAAATATGTCCTATAAGTCTACTCTCAAGGGTTGATAAAGGTACAAACGAATAAAATGTTTATATATCACATTTTCAAATATCTATTATTCTCCATTTTACTCAATCTCCTAAACGGTTAAAGATAGGACATCGCGGTTTTCACCAGTGAATTTAGCACCTCATTTTACATAAAATAAGTCCTATAAGTCTACTCTCAAGAGTTGATAAAGGTACAAACGAATAAAATGTTTATATATCACATTTTCAAATATCTATTTTTCTCCATTTTACTCGATCTCCTAAACGGTTAAAGATAGGAATCGCGGTTTTCACCATTAGATTTAGCACCTCATTTTACATAAAATAAGTCCTATAAGTCTACTCTTAAGAGTTGATAAAGGTACAAACGAATAAAATGTTTATATATCACATTATCAAATATCTATTATTCTCCAATTTACTCGATCTCCTAAACGGTTAAAGATAGGACATCGCGGTTTTCACCAGTGAATTTAGCACCTCATTTTACATAAAATAGGTCCTATAAGTCTACTTTCAAGAGTTGATAAAGGTAAAAACGAATAAAATGTTTATATATCACATTATCAAATATCTATTTTTCTCCATTTTACTCGATCTCCTAAACGGTTCAAGATAGGACATCGCGATTTTCACTAGTGGATTTAGCACCTCATTTTACATAAAATAGGTCCTATAAGTCTACTCTCAAGAGTTGATAAAGGTACAAACGAATAAAATGTTTATATATCACATTTTCAAATAACTATTTTTATCCATTTTACTCGATCTAATAAACGGATCAAGATAGGACATCGCGGTTTTAACCAGTGGATTTAGCACCTCATTTTACATAAAATAAGTCCTATAAGTCTACTCTCAAGAGTTGATAAAGGTAAAAACGAATAAAATGTTTATATATAACATTTTCAAATATCTATTATTCTCCATTTTACTCGATCTCCTAAACGGTTAAAGATAGGACATCGCGGTTTTCGCCAGTAGATTTAGCACCTCATTTTACATAAAATAGGTCCTATAAGTCTACTCTCAAAAGTTGATAAAGGTACAAACGAATAAAATGTTTATATATCACATTTTCAAATATCTATTAATATCCATTTTACTCGATAACCTAAACGGTTAAAGATAGGACAACGCGGTTTTCACCAGTGGATTTAGCACCTCATTTTACATAAAATAAGTCCTATAAGTCTACTCTCAAGAGTTGATCAAGGTACAAACGAACAAAATGTTTATATATCACATTTTCAAATATCTATTAATATCCATTTTACTCGATCTCCTAAACGGTTCAAGATAGGACATCGGGGTTTTCACCAGTGGATTTAGCACCTCATTTTACATAAAATAAGTCCTATAAGTCTACTCTCAAGAGTTGATAAAGGTACAAACGAATAAAATGTTTATATATCACATTATCAAATATCTATTATTCTCCAATATACTCGATCTCCTAAACGGTTAAAGATAGGACATCGCGGTTTTCACCAGTGAATTTAGCACCTCATTTTACATAAAATTGGTCCTATAAGTCTACTTTCAAGAGTTGATTAAGGTAAAAACGAATAAAATGTTTATATATCACATTTTCAAATATCTATTTTTCTCCATTTTACTCGATCTCCTAAACGGTTCAAGATAGGACATCGCGGTTTTCACCAGTGGAAGTAGCACCTCATTTTACATAAAATATGTCCTATAAGTCTTCTCTCAAAAGTTGATAAAGGTACAAACGAACAAAATGTTTATATATATGACATTTTCAAATATCTATTATTCTACATTTTACTCGATCTCCTAAACGGTTCAAGATAGGACATCGGGGTTTTCACCAGTGGATTTAGCACCTCATTTTACATAAAATAAGTCCTATAAGTCTACTCTCAAGAGTTGATCAAGATACAAACGAACAAAATGTTTATATATCACATTTTAAAATATCTATTATTCTCCATTTTACTCGATCTCCTAAACGGTTCAAGATAGGACATCGCGGTTTTGACCAGTGGATTTAGCACCTCATTTTACTTAAAATAAGTCTTATAAGTCTACTCTCAAGAGTTGATAAAGGTACAAACGAATAAAATGTTTATATATCACATTATAAAATATCTATTATTCTCCATTTTACTCGATCTCCTAAACGGTTAAAGATAGGACATCGCGGTTTTCACCAGTGGATTTAGCACCTCATTTTACATAAAATAACTCCTATAAGTCTACTCTCAAGAGTTGATAAAGGTACAAACGAATAAAATGTTTATTTATCACATTTTCAAATATCTATTAATATCCATTTTACTCGATATCCTAAACGGTTAAAGATAGGACATCGCGGTTTTTACCAGTGGATTTAGCACCTCATTTTACATATAATAAGTCCTATTAGTCTACTGTCAAAAGTTGATAAAGGTACAAACGAATAAAATGTTTATATATCACATTTTCAAATATCTATTAATATCCATTTTACTCGATCTCCTAAACGGTTCAAGATAGGACATCGGGATTTTCACCAGTGGATTTAGCACCTCATTTTACATAAAATAGGTCCTATAAGTCTACTCTCAAAAGTTGATAAAGGTACAAACGATTAAAATGTTTATATATCACATTTTCAAATATCTATTAATATCCATTTTACTCGATATCCTAAACAGTTAAAGATAGGACATCGCGGTTTTCACCAGTAGATTTAGCACCTCATTTTACATAAAATAGGTCCTATAAGTCTACTCTCAAGAGTTGATAAAGGTACAAACGAATAAAATGTTTATATATCACATTTTCAAATATCTATTAATATCCATTTTACTCGATCTCCTAAACGGTTCAAGATAGGACATCGGGGTTTTCACCAGTGGATTTAGCACCTCATTTTACATAAAATTAGTCCTATAAGTCTACTCTCAAGAGTTGATCAAGGTACAAACGAACAAAATGTTTATATATCACATTTTCAAATATCTATTATTCTCCATTTTACTCGATCTCCTAAACGGTTCAAGATAGGACATCGCGGTTTTTACCAGTGGATTTAGCACCTCAATTTACATAAAATAAGTCCTATAAGTCTACTCTTTAGAGTTGATAAAGGTACAAACGAACAAAATGTTTATATATCACATTTTCAAATATCTATTATTTTCCATTTTACTCGATCTCCTAAACGGTTAAAAATAGGACATCGCGGTTTTCACCAGTATATTTAGCACCTAATTTTACATAAAATAAGTCCTATAAATCTACTCTCAAGAGTTGATCAAGGTACAAACGAACAAAATGTTTATATATCACATTTTCAAATATCTATTATTCTCCATTTTACTCGATCTCCTAAACGGTTTAAGATAGGACATCGCGGTTCTCACCAGTGGATTTAGCCCCTCATTTTACATAAAATAGGTCCTATAAGTCTACCCTCAAGAGTTGATCAAGGTACAAACGAATAAAATGTTTATATATCACATTTTCAAATATTCATTATTCTCCATTTTACTCGATCTCCTAAACGGTTAAAAATAGGACATCGCGGTTTTCACCAGTGGATTTAGTACCTCATTTTACATAAAATAAGTCCTATAAGTCTACTCTTTAGAGTTGATAAAGGTACAAACGAATAAAATGTTTATATATAACATTTTCAAATATCTATTATTCTCCATTTTACTCGATCTCCTAAACGGTTAAAGATAGGACATCGCGGTTTTCACCAGTAGATTTAGCACCTCATTTTACATAAAATAGGTCCTATAAGTCTACTCTTTAGAGTTGATAAAGGTACAAACGAATAAAATGTTTATATATCACATTTTCAAATATCTATTAATATCCATTTTACTCGATATCCTAAACGGTTAAAGATAGGACAACGCGGTTTTCACCAGTGGATTTAGCACCTCATTTTACATATAATAAGTCCTATAAGTCTACTCTCAAAAGTTGATAAAGGTACAAACGAATAAAATGTTTATATATCACATTTTCAAATATCTATTAATATCCATTTTACTCGATCTCCTAAACGGTTCAAGATAAGACATCGGGGTTTTCACCAGTGGATTTAGCACCTCATTTTACATAAAATATGTCCTGTAAGTCTACTCTCAAGAGTTGATCAAGGTACAAACGAACAAAATGTTTATATATCACATTTTCAAATATCTATTATTCTCCATTTTACTCGATCTCCTAAACGGTTCAAGATAGGACATCGCGGTTTTTACCAGTGGATTTAGCACCTCAATTTACATAAAATAAGTCCTATAAGTCTACTCTTTAGAGTTGATAAAGGTACAAACGAACAAAATGTTTATATATCACATTTTCAAATATCTATTATTCTCCATATTACTCGATCTCCTAAACGGTTAAAGATAGGAATCGCGGTTTTCACCAGTAGATTTAGCACCTCATTTTACATAAAATAAGTCCTATAAGTCTACTCTCAAGAGTTGATAAAGGTACAAACGAATAAAATGTTTATATATCACATTTTCAAGTATCTATTATTCTCCATTTTACTCGATCTCCAAAACGGTTAAAGATAGGACATCGCGGTTTCCACCAGTGGATTTAGCACCTCATTTTACATAAAATAGGTCCTATAAGTCTACCCTCAAGAGTTGATCAAGGTACAAACGAATAAAATGTTTATATATCACATTTTCAAATGTCTATTATTTTCCATTTTACTCGATCTCCTAAACGGCAAAAGATAGGACATCGCGGTTTTTATCAGTGGATTAAGCACCCCATTTTACATAAAATAAGTCCTATAAGTCTTTTATTAAGAGTTGATAAAGGTACAAACAATAAAATGTTTATTTATCACATTTTCAAATATCTATTATTCTCCATTTTACTCAATCTCCTAAACGGTTAAAGATAGGACATCGCGGTTTTTATCAGTGGATTAAGCACCCCATTTTACATAAAATAAGTCCTATAAGTCTACACTTAAGTGTTGATAAAGGTACAAACGAATAAAATGTTTATATATCACATTTTCAAATATCTATTATTCTCCATTTTACTCGATCTCCTAAACGGTTAAAGATATCACATCGCGGTTTTCACCAGTAGATTTAGCACTCATTTTACATAAAATAGGTCCTATAAGTCTACTCTCAAGAGTTGATAAAGTTACAAACGAATAAAATGTTTATGTATCTCATTTTCAAATATCTATTATTCTCCATTTTACTCGATCTCCTAAACGGTTAAAGATATCACATCGCGGTTTTTACCAGTGGATTTAGCAGCTCATTTTACATAAAATAGGTCCTATAAGTCTACTCTCAAGAGTTGATAAAGGTACAATCGAATAAAATGTTTATATATAACATTTTCAAATATCTGTTATTATCAATTTTACTCGATCTCTTAAACGGTTAAAGATAGGACATCGCGGATTTCACCAGTGGATTTAGCACCTCATTTTACATAAAATAAGTCCTATAAGTCTACTTTCAAGAGTTGATAAAGGTAAAAACGAATAAAATGTTTATATATCACATTTTCAAATATATATTTTTCTCCATTTTACTCGATCTCCTAAACGGTTCAAGATAGGAAATAGCGGATTTCACCAGTGGATTTAGCACCTCATTTTACATAAAATAACTTTTATAATTCTACTCTCAAGAGTAGATAATGGTACAAACGAATAAAATGTTTATATATCACATTTTCAAATATCTGTTATTATTAATTTTACTCGATCTCTTAAACGGTTAGAGATAGGACATCGCGGTTTTTACCAGTGGATTTAGCACCTTATTTTACATAAAATAAGTCCTATAAGTCTACTCTCAAGAGTTGATAAAGGTACAAACGAATAAAGTGTTTATATATCACATTTTCAGATATCTATTATTCCCCATTTTACTCGATCTCCTAAACGGTTAAAGATAGGACATCGCGGTTTTCACCAGTGGATTTAGCACCTCTTTTTACATAAAATAAGTCCTATAAGTCTACTCTCAAGAGTTGATAAAGGAACAAACAAATAAAATGTTTATATATCACATTTTCAAATATCTATTATTCTCCATTTTACTCGATCTCCTAAACGGTTAAATATAGGACATCGCGGTTTTAACCAGTGGATTTAGCACCTTATTTTACATAAAATAAGTCTTATAAGTCTACTCTCAAGAGTTGATAAAGGTACAAACAAATAAAATGTTTATATATAACATTTTCAAATATCTATTATTCTCCATTTTACTCGATCTCCTAAGCAGTTCAAGATAGGACATCGCGGTTTTCACCAGTGGATTTAGCACCTCATTTTACATAAAATAAGTCCTATAAGTCTACTCTTAAAAGTTGATAAAGGTACAAACGAATAAAATTTTTATATATCACATTTTCAAATATCTATTATTCTCAATTTTACTTGATCTCCTAAACGGTTAAAGATAGGACATCGCGGTTTTTATTAGTGGATTTAGCACCTCATTTTACATAAAATAAGTTTTATAAGTCTACTCTCAAGAGTTGATAAAAGTACAAACGAATAAAATGTTTATATATCACATTTTCAAATATCTATAATTCTCCATTTTACTCGATCTCCTAGACGGTGATAGATAGGACATCGCGGTTTTCACCAGTGGATTTAGCACCTCATTTTACATAAAATATGTCCTATAAGTCTACTCTCAAGGGTTGATAAAGGTACAAACGAATAAAATGTTTATATATCACATTTTCAAATATCTATTATTCTCCATTTTACTCAATCTCCTAAACGGTTAAAGATAGGACATCGCGGTTTTCAATAGTATATTAAGCACCTAATTTTACATAAAATAAGTCTTATAAGTCTACTCTCAAGAGTTGATAATGGTATAAACGAATAAAATCTTTATATATCACACTTTCAAATATCTATTATTTTCCATTTTACTCGATCTCCTAAACGGTTAAAGATAGGACATCGCGGTTTTTACCTGTGGATTTAGCACCTCATTTTACATCAAATAAGTCCTATAAGTCTACTCTCAAGAGTTGATAAAAGTACAAACGAATAAAATGTTTATATATCACATTTTCAAATATCTATTATTTTCCTTTTTACTCGATCTCCTTAACAGTTAAAGATAGGACATCGCGGATTTCACCAGTGGATTTAGCATCTCATTTTACATAAAATTGGTCTTATAAGTCTACTCTCAAGAGTTGATAAAGGTAAAAACGAATAAAATGTTTATATATCACATTTTCAAATATCTATTTTTCTCCATTTTACTCGAACTCCTAATCGGTTGAAGATAGGACATCGCGGTTTTCACCAGTGGTTTTAGCACCTAATTTTACATAAAATAGGTCCTATAAGTCTACTGTCAAGAGTTAATAAAGGTACAAACGAATAAATTTTTATATATCACATTTTCAAATATCTAATATTCTCCATTTTACTCGATCTCCTAACCGGTTAAAGATAGGACATCGCGGTTTTCACCAGTGGATTTAGCACCTCATTTTATATTAAATAAGTCCTATAAATCTACTCTCAAGAGTTGATAAAGGTACAAACGAATAAAATGTTTATATATCACATTTTCAAATATCTATTATTCTCCATTTTACTCGATCTCCTAACCGGTTAAAGATAGGACATCGTGGTTTTCACCAGTGGATTTAGCACCTTATTTTACATCAAATAAGTCCTATAAGTCTACTCTCAAGAGTTGATAAAAGTACAAACGAATAAAATGTTTATATATCACATTTTCAAATATCTATTATTTTCCTTTTTACTCGATCTCCTTAACAGTTAAAGATAGGACATCGCGGATTTCACCAGTGGATTTAGCACCTCATTTTACATAAAATAAGTTCTATAAGTCTACTTTCAAGAGTTGATAAAGGTACAAACGAATAAAATGTTTATATATCACATTTTCAAATATCTATTATTCTCCTTTTTACTCGATCTCCTAAACGGTTAAAGATAGGACATCGCGGTTTTCACCAGTGGATTAAGCACCTCATTTTACATAAAATAAGTCCTATAAGTCTACTTTCAAGAGTTGATAAAGGTACAAACAAATAAAATGTTTATATATCACATTTTCAAATATCTATTATTCTCCTTTGTACTCGATCTCCTAAACGGGTAAAGATAAGACATCGCGGTTTTCATCAGTGGATTAAGCACCTCATTTTACATAAAATAAGTCCTATAAGTCTACTTTCAAGAGTTGATAAAGGTACAAGCGAATAAAATTTTTATATATCACATTTTCAAATATCTAATACTCTCCATTTTACTCGATCTCCTAAACGGTTAAAGATAGGAGATCGCGGTTTCCACCAGTAGATTTAGCACCTCATTTTACATAAAATAAGTCCTATAAGTCTACTTTCAAGAGTTGATATAGGTACAAACGAATAAAATGTTTATATATCACATTTTCAAATACCTATTATTCTCCTTTTTACTCGATCTCCAAAACGGGTAAAGATAAGACATCGCGGTTTTCATCAGTGGATTAAGCACCTCAATTTACATAAAATAAGTCCTATAAGTCTACTCTCAAGAGTTGATAAAGGTACAAACGAATAAAGTGTTTATATATCACATTTTCAGATATCTATTATTCTCCATTTTACTCGATCTCCTAAACGGTTAAAGATAGGACATCGCGGTTTTGACCAGTGGATTTAGCACCTCTTTTTACATAAAATAAGTCCTATAAGTCTACTCTCAAGAGTTGATAAAGGTACAAACGAATAAAATGTTTATATATCACATTTTCAAATAACTATTTTTATCCATTTTACTCGATCTAATAAACGGATCAAGATAGGACATCGCGGTTTTAACCAGTGGATTTAGCACCTCATTTTACATAAAATAAGTCCTATAAGTCTACTCTCAAGAGTTGATAAAGGTAAAAACGAATAAAATGTTTATATATAACATTTTCAAATATCTATTATTCTCCATTTTACTCGATCTCCTAAACGGTTAAAGATAGGACATCGCGGATTTCACCAGTAGATTTAGCACCTCATTTTACATAAAATAGGTCCTATAAGTCTACTCTCAAAAGTTGATAAAGGTACAAACGAATAAAATGTTTATATATCACATTTTCAAATATCTATTAATATCCATTTTACTCGATAACCTAAACGGTTAAAGATAGGACAACGCGGTTTTCACCAGTGGATTTAGCACCTCATTTTACATAAAATAAGTCCTATAAGTCTACTCTCAAGAGTTGATCAAGGTACAAACGAACAAAATGTTTATATATCACATTTTCAAATATCTATTAATATCCATTTTACTCGATCTCCTAAACGGTTCAAGATAGGACATCGGGGTTTTCACCAGTGGATTTAGCACCTCATTTTACATAAAATAAGTCCTATAAGTCTACTCTCAAGAGTTGATAAAGGTACAAACGAATAAAATGTTTATATATCACATTATCAAATATCTATTATTCTCCAATATACTCGATCTCCTAAACGGTTAAAGATAGGACATCGCGGTTTTCACCAGTGAATTTAGCACCTCATTTTACATAAAATTGGTCCTATAAGTCTACTTTCAAGAGTTGATTAAGGTAAAAACGAATAAAATGTTTATATATGACATTTTCAAATATCTATTTTTCTCCATTTTACTCGATCTCCTAAACGGTTCAAGATAGGAAATCGGGGTTTTCACCAGTGGATTTAGCACCTCATTTTACATAAAATAAGTCCTATAAGTCTACTCTCAAGAGTTGATCAAGATACAAACGAACAAAATGTTTATATATCACATTTTAAAATATCTATTATTCTCCATTTTACTCGATCTCCTAAACGGTTCAAGATAGGACATCGCGGTTTTGACCAGTGGATTTAGCACCTCATTTTACTTAAAATAAGTCTTATAAGTCTACTCTCAAGAGTTGATAAAGGTACAAACGAATAAAATGTTTATATATCACATTATAAAATATCTATTATTCTCCATTTTACTCGATCTCCTAAACGGTTAAAGATAGGACATCGCGGTTTTCACCAGTGGATTTAGCACCTCATTTTACATAAAATAACTCCTATAAGTCTACTCTCAAGAGTTGATAAAGGTACAAACGAATAAAATGTTTATTTATCACATTTTCAAATATCTATTAATATCCATTTTACTCGATATCCTAAACGGTTAAAGATAGGACATCGCGGTTTTAACCAGTGGATTTAGCACCTCATTTTACATAAAATAAGTCCTATAAGTCTACTCTCAAGAGTTGATAAAGGTAAAAACGAATAAAATGTTTATATATAACATTTTCAAATATCTATTATTCTCCATTTTACTCGATCTCCTAAACGGTTAAAGATAGGACATCGCGGATTTCACCAGTAGATTTAGCACCTCATTTTACATAAAATAGGTCCTATAAGTCTACTCTCAAAAGTTGATAAAGGTACAAACGAATAAAATGTTTATATATCACATTTTCAAATATCTATTAATATCCATTTTACTCGATAACCTAAACGGTTAAAGATAGGACAACGCGGTTTTCACCAGTGGATTTAGCACCTCATTTTACATAAAATAAGTCCTATAAGTCTACTCTCAAGAGTTGATCAAGGTACAAACGAACAAAATGTTTATATATCACATTTTCAAATATCTATTAATATCCATTTTACTCGATCTCCTAAACGGTTCAAGATAGGACATCGGGGTTTTCACCAGTGGATTTAGCACCTCATTTTACATAAAATAAGTCCTATAAGTCTACTCTCAAGAGTTGATAAAGGTACAAACGAATAAAATGTTTATATATCACATTATCAAATATCTATTATTCTCCAATATACTCGATCTCCTAAACGGTTAAAGATAGGACATCGCGGTTTTCACCAGTGAATTTAGCACCTCATTTTACATAAAATTGGTCCTATAAGTCTACTTTCAAGAGTTGATTAAGGTAAAAACGAATAAAATGTTTATATATGACATTTTCAAATATCTATTTTTCTCCATTTTACTCGATCTCCTAAACGGTTCAAGATAGGACATCGGGGTTTTCACCAGTGGATTTAGCACCTCATTTTACATAAAATAAGTCCTATAAGTCTACTCTCAAGAGTTGATCAAGATACAAACGAACAAAATGTTTATATATCACATTTTAAAATATCTATTATTCTCCATTTTACTCGATCTCCTAAACGGTTCAAGATAGGACATCGCGGTTTTGACCAGTGGATTTAGCACCTCATTTTACTTAAAATAAGTCTTATAAGTCTACTCTCAAGAGTTGATAAAGGTACAAACGAATAAAATGTTTATATATCACATTATAAAATATCTATTATTCTCCATTTTACTCGATCTCCTAAACGGTTAAAGATAGGACATCGCGGTTTTCATCAGTGGATTAAGCACCTCATTTTACATAAAATAAGTCCTATAAGTCTACTTTCAAGAGTTGATATAGGTACAAACGAATAAAATTTTTATATATCACATTTTCAAATATCTAATACTCTCCATTTTACTCGATCTCCTAAACGGTTAAAGATAGGAGATCGCGGTTTCCACCAGTAGATTTAGCACCTCATTTTACATAAAATAAGTCCTATAAGTCTACTTTCAAGAGTTGATATAGGTACAAACGAATAAAATGTTTATATATCACATTTTCAAATACCTATTATTCTCCATTTTACTCGATCTCCAAAACGGGTAAAGATAAGACATCGCGGTTTTCATCAGTGGATTAAGCACCTCAATTTACATAAAATAAGTCCTATAAGTCTACTCTCAAGAGTTGATAAAGGTACAAACGAATAAAGTGTTTATATATCACATTTTCAGATATCTATTATTCTCCATTTTACTCGATCTCCTAAACGGTTAAAGATAGGACATCGCGGTTTTCACCAGTGGATTTAGCACCTCCTTTTACATAAAATAAGTCCTATAAGTCTACTCTCAAGAGTTGATAAAGGTACAAACGAATAAAATGTTTATATATCACATTTTCAAATAACTATTTTTATCCATTTTACTCGATCTAATAAACGGATCAAGATAGGACATCGCGGTTTTAACCAGTGGATTTAGCACCTCATTTTACATAAAATAAGTCCTATAAGTCTACTCTCAAGAGTTGATAAAGGTAAAAACGAATAAAATGTTTATATATAACATTTTCAAATATCTATTATTCTCCATTTTACTCGATCTCCTAAACGGTTAAAGATAGGACATCGCGGATTTCACCAGTAGATTTAGCACCTCATTTTACATAAAATAGGTCCTATAAGTCTACTCTCAAAAGTTGATAAAGGTACAAACGAATAAAATGTTTATATATCACATTTTCAAATATCTATTAATATCCATTTTACTCGATAACCTAAACGGTTAAAGATAGGACAACGCGGTTTTCACCAGTGGATTTAGCACCTCATTTTACATAAAATAAGTCCTATAAGTCTACTCTCAAGAGTTGATCAAGGTACAAACGAACAAAATGTTTATATATCACATTTTCAAATATCTATTAATATCCATTTTACTCGATCTCCTAAACGGTTCAAGATAGGACATCGGGGTTTTCACCAGTGGATTTAGCACCTCATTTTACATAAAATAAGTCCTATAAGTCTACTCTCAAGAGTTGATAAAGGTACAAACGAATAAAATGTTTATATATCACATTATCAAATATCTATTATTCTCCAATATACTCGATCTCCTAAACGGTTAAAGATAGGACATCGCGGTTTTCACCAGTGAATTTAGCACCTCATTTTACATAAAATTGGTCCTATAAGTCTACTTTCAAGAGTTGATTAAGGTAAAAACGAATAAAATGTTTATATATGACATTTTCAAATATCTATTTTTCTCCATTTTACTCGATCTCCTAAACGGTTCAAGATAGGACATCGGGGTTTTCACCAGTGGATTTAGCACCTCATTTTACATAAAATAAGTCCTATAAGTCTACTCTCAAGAGTTGATCAAGATACAAACGAACAAAATGTTTATATATCACATTTTAAAATATCTATTATTCTCCATTTTACTCGATCTCCTAAACGGTTCAAGATAGGACATCGCGGTTTTGACCAGTGGATTTAGCACCTCATTTTACTTAAAATAAGTCTTATAAGTCTACTCTCAAGAGTTGATAAAGGTACAAACGAATAAAATGTTTATATATCACATTATAAAATATCTATTATTCTCCATTTTACTCGATCTCCTAAACGGTTAAAGATAGGACATCGCGGTTTTCACCAGTGGATTTAGCACCTCATTTTACATAAAATAACTCCTATAAGTCTACTCTCAAGAGTTGATAAAGGTACAAACGAATAAAATGTTTATTTATCACATTTTCAAATATCTATTAATATCCATTTTACTCGATATCCTAAACGGTTAAAGATAGGACATCGCGGTTTTAACCAGTGGATTTAGCACCTTATTTTACATAAAATAAGTCCTATAAGTCTACTCTCAAGAGTTGATAAAGGTAAAAACGAATAAAATGTTTATATATAACATTTTCAAATATCTATTATTCTCCATTTTACTCGATCTCCTAAACGGTTAAAGATAGGACATCGCGGATTTCACCAGTAGATTTAGCACCTCATTTTACATAAAATAGGTCCTATAAGTCTACTCTCAAAAGTTGATAAAGGTACAAACGAATAAAATGTTTATATATCACATTTTCAAATATCTATTAATATCCATTTTACTCGATAACCTAAACGGTTAAAGATAGGACAACGCGGTTTTCACCAGTGGATTTAGCACCTCATTTTACATAAAATAAGTCCTATAAGTCTACTCTCAAGAGTTGATCAAGGTACAAACGAACAAAATGTTTATATATCACATTTTCAAATATCTATTAATATCCATTTTACTCGATCTCCTAAACGGTTCAAGATAGGACATCGGGGTTTTCACCAGTGGATTTAGCACCTCATTTTACATAAAATAAGTCCTATAAGTCTACTCTCAAGAGTTGATAAAGGTACAAACGAATAAAATGTTTATATATCACATTATCAAATATCTATTATTCTCCAATATACTCGATCTCCTAAACGGTTAAAGATAGGACATCGCGGTTTTCACCAGTGAATTTAGCACCTCATTTTACATAAAATTGGTCCTATAAGTCTACTTTCAAGAGTTGATTAAGGTAAAAACGAATAAAATGTTTATATATGACATTTTCAAATATCTATTTTTCTCCATTTTACTCGATCTCCTAAACGGTTCAAGATAGGACATCGGGGTTTTCACCAGTGGATTTAGCACC
The DNA here is from genome assembly GCA_963930825.1 of Silvanus unidentatus. Classification (NCBI taxonomy): domain Eukaryota; kingdom Metazoa; phylum Arthropoda; class Insecta; order Coleoptera; family Silvanidae; genus Silvanus; species Silvanus unidentatus. The sequence continues at coordinate 10,894,492 of OZ005757.1, read as the reverse complement.
TCATTTTACATAAAATAAGTCCTATAAGTCTACTCTCAAGAGTTGATCAAGATACAAACGAACAAAATGTTTATATATCACATTTTAAAATATCTATTATTCTCCATTTTACTCGATCTCCTAAACGGTTCAAGATAGGACATCGCGGTTTTGACCAGTGGATTTAGCACCTCATTTTACTTAAAATAAGTCTTATAAGTCTACTCTCAAGAGTTGATAAAGGTACAAACGAATAAAATGTTTATATATCACATTATAAAATATCTATTATTCTCCATTTTACTCGATCTCCTAAACGGTTAAAGATAGGACATCGCGGTTTTCACCAGTGGATTTAGCACCTCATTTTACATAAAATAACTCCTATAAGTCTACTCTCAAGAGTTGATAAAGGTACAAACGAATAAAATGTTTATTTATCACATTTTCAAATATCTATTAATATCCATTTTACTCGATATCCTAAACGGTTAAAGATAGGACATCGCGGTTTTTACCAGTGGATTTAGCACCTCATTTTACATATAATAAGTCCTATTAGTCTACTGTCAAAAGTTGATAAAGGTACAAACGAATAAAATGTTTATATATCACATTTTCAAATATCTATTATTTTCCATTTTACTCGATCTCCTAAACGGTTAAAAATAGGACATCGCGGTTTTCACCAGTATATTTAGCACCTAATTTTACATAAAATAAGTCCTATAAATCTACTCTCAAGAGTTGATCAAGGTACAAACGAACAAAATGTTTATATATCACATTTTCAAATATCTATTATTCTCCATTTTACTCGATCTCCTAAACGGTTTAAGATAGGACATCGCGGTTCTCACCAGTGGATTTAGCCCCTCATTTTACATAAAATAGGTCCTATAAGTCTACCCTCAAGAGTTGATCAAGGTACAAACGAATAAAATGTTTATATATCACATTTTCAAATATTCATTATTCTCCATTTTACTCGATCTCCTAAACGGTTAAAAATAGGACATCGCGGTTTTCACCAGTGGATTTAGTACCTCATTTTACATAAAATAAGTCCTATAAGTCTACTCTTTAGAGTTGATAAAGGTACAAACGAATAAAATGTTTATATATAACATTTTCAAATATCTATTATTCTCCATTTTACTCGATCTCCTAAACGGTTAAAGATAGGACATCGCGGTTTTCACCAGTAGATTTAGCACCTCATTTTACATAAAATAGGTCCTATAAGTCTACTCTTTAGAGTTGATAAAGGTACAAACGAATAAAATGTTTATATATCACATTTTCAAATATCTATTAATATCCATTTTACTCGATATCCTAAACGGTTAAAGATAGGACAACGCGGTTTTCACCAGTGGATTTAGCACCTCATTTTACATATAATAAGTCCTATAAGTCTACTCTCAAAAGTTGATAAAGGTACAAACGAATAAAATGTTTATATATCACATTTTCAAATATCTATTAATATCCATTTTACTCGATCTCCTAAACGGTTCAAGATAAGACATCGGGGTTTTCACCAGTGGATTTAGCACCTCATTTTACATAAAATATGTCCTGTAAGTCTACTCTCAAGAGTTGATCAAGGTACAAACGAACAAAATGTTTATATATCACATTTTCAAATATCTATTATTCTCCATTTTACTCGATCTCCTAAACGGTTCAAGATAGGACATCGCGGTTTTTACCAGTGGATTTAGCACCTCAATTTACATAAAATAAGTCCTATAAGTCTACTCTTTAGAGTTGATAAAGGTACAAACGAACAAAATGTTTATATATCACATTTTCAAATATCTATTATTCTCCATATTACTCGATCTCCTAAACGGTTAAAGATAGGAATCGCGGTTTTCACCAGTAGATTTAGCACCTCATTTTACATAAAATAAGTCCTATAAGTCTACTCTCAAGAGTTGATAAAGGTACAAACGAATAAAATGTTTATATATCACATTTTCAAGTATCTATTATTCTCCATTTTACTCGATCTCCAAAACGGTTAAAGATAGGACATCGCGGTTTCCACCAGTGGATTTAGCACCTCATTTTACATAAAATAGGTCCTATAAGTCTACCCTCAAGAGTTGATCAAGGTACAAACGAATAAAATGTTTATATATCACATTTTCAAATGTCTATTATTTTCCATTTTACTCGATCTCCTAAACGGCAAAAGATAGGACATCGCGGTTTTTATCAGTGGATTAAGCACCCCATTTTACATAAAATAAGTCCTATAAGTCTTTTATTAAGAGTTGATAAAGGTACAAACAATAAAATGTTTATTTATCACATTTTCAAATATCTATTATTCTCCATTTTACTCAATCTCCTAAACGGTTAAAGATAGGACATCGCGGTTTTTATCAGTGGATTAAGCACCCCATTTTACATAAAATAAGTCCTATAAGTCTACACTTAAGTGTTGATAAAGGTACAAACGAATAAAATGTTTATATATCACATTTTCAAATATCTATTATTCTCCATTTTACTCGATCTCCTAAACGGTTAAAGATATCACATCGCGGTTTTCACCAGTAGATTTAGCACTCATTTTACATAAAATAGGTCCTATAAGTCTACTCTCAAGAGTTGATAAAGTTACAAACGAATAAAATGTTTATGTATCTCATTTTCAAATATCTATTATTCTCCATTTTACTCGATCTCCTAAACGGTTAAAGATATCACATCGCGGTTTTTACCAGTGGATTTAGCAGCTCATTTTACATAAAATAGGTCCTATAAGTCTACTCTCAAGAGTTGATAAAGGTACAATCGAATAAAATGTTTATATATAACATTTTCAAATATCTGTTATTATCAATTTTACTCGATCTCTTAAACGGTTAAAGATAGGACATCGCGGATTTCACCAGTGGATTTAGCACCTCATTTTACATAAAATAAGTCCTATAAGTCTACTTTCAAGAGTTGATAAAGGTAAAAACGAATAAAATGTTTATATATCACATTTTCAAATATATATTTTTCTCCATTTTACTCGATCTCCTAAACGGTTCAAGATAGGAAATAGCGGATTTCACCAGTGGATTTAGCACCTCATTTTACATAAAATAACTTTTATAATTCTACTCTCAAGAGTAGATAATGGTACAAACGAATAAAATGTTTATATATCACATTTTCAAATATCTGTTATTATTAATTTTACTCGATCTCTTAAACGGTTAGAGATAGGACATCGCGGTTTTTACCAGTGGATTTAGCACCTTATTTTACATAAAATAAGTCCTATAAGTCTACTCTCAAGAGTTGATAAAGGTACAAACGAATAAAGTGTTTATATATCACATTTTCAGATATCTATTATTCCCCATTTTACTCGATCTCCTAAACGGTTAAAGATAGGACATCGCGGTTTTCACCAGTGGATTTAGCACCTCTTTTTACATAAAATAAGTCCTATAAGTCTACTCTCAAGAGTTGATAAAGGAACAAACAAATAAAATGTTTATATATCACATTTTCAAATATCTATTATTCTCCATTTTACTCGATCTCCTAAACGGTTAAATATAGGACATCGCGGTTTTAACCAGTGGATTTAGCACCTTATTTTACATAAAATAAGTCTTATAAGTCTACTCTCAAGAGTTGATAAAGGTACAAACAAATAAAATGTTTATATATAACATTTTCAAATATCTATTATTCTCCATTTTACTCGATCTCCTAAGCAGTTCAAGATAGGACATCGCGGTTTTCACCAGTGGATTTAGCACCTCATTTTACATAAAATAAGTCCTATAAGTCTACTCTTAAAAGTTGATAAAGGTACAAACGAATAAAATTTTTATATATCACATTTTCAAATATCTATTATTCTCAATTTTACTTGATCTCCTAAACGGTTAAAGATAGGACATCGCGGTTTTTATTAGTGGATTTAGCACCTCATTTTACATAAAATAAGTTTTATAAGTCTACTCTCAAGAGTTGATAAAAGTACAAACGAATAAAATGTTTATATATCACATTTTCAAATATCTATAATTCTCCATTTTACTCGATCTCCTAGACGGTGATAGATAGGACATCGCGGTTTTCACCAGTGGATTTAGCACCTCATTTTACATAAAATATGTCCTATAAGTCTACTCTCAAGGGTTGATAAAGGTACAAACGAATAAAATGTTTATATATCACATTTTCAAATATCTATTATTCTCCATTTTACTCAATCTCCTAAACGGTTAAAGATAGGACATCGCGGTTTTCAATAGTATATTAAGCACCTAATTTTACATAAAATAAGTCTTATAAGTCTACTCTCAAGAGTTGATAATGGTATAAACGAATAAAATCTTTATATATCACACTTTCAAATATCTATTATTTTCCATTTTACTCGATCTCCTAAACGGTTAAAGATAGGACATCGCGGTTTTTACCTGTGGATTTAGCACCTCATTTTACATCAAATAAGTCCTATAAGTCTACTCTCAAGAGTTGATAAAAGTACAAACGAATAAAATGTTTATATATCACATTTTCAAATATCTATTATTTTCCTTTTTACTCGATCTCCTTAACAGTTAAAGATAGGACATCGCGGATTTCACCAGTGGATTTAGCATCTCATTTTACATAAAATTGGTCTTATAAGTCTACTCTCAAGAGTTGATAAAGGTAAAAACGAATAAAATGTTTATATATCACATTTTCAAATATCTATTTTTCTCCATTTTACTCGAACTCCTAATCGGTTGAAGATAGGACATCGCGGTTTTCACCAGTGGTTTTAGCACCTAATTTTACATAAAATAGGTCCTATAAGTCTACTGTCAAGAGTTAATAAAGGTACAAACGAATAAATTTTTATATATCACATTTTCAAATATCTAATATTCTCCATTTTACTCGATCTCCTAACCGGTTAAAGATAGGACATCGCGGTTTTCACCAGTGGATTTAGCACCTCATTTTATATTAAATAAGTCCTATAAATCTACTCTCAAGAGTTGATAAAGGTACAAACGAATAAAATGTTTATATATCACATTTTCAAATATCTATTATTCTCCATTTTACTCGATCTCCTAACCGGTTAAAGATAGGACATCGTGGTTTTCACCAGTGGATTTAGCACCTTATTTTACATCAAATAAGTCCTATAAGTCTACTCTCAAGAGTTGATAAAAGTACAAACGAATAAAATGTTTATATATCACATTTTCAAATATCTATTATTTTCCTTTTTACTCGATCTCCTTAACAGTTAAAGATAGGACATCGCGGATTTCACCAGTGGATTTAGCACCTCATTTTACATAAAATAAGTTCTATAAGTCTACTTTCAAGAGTTGATAAAGGTACAAACGAATAAAATGTTTATATATCACATTTTCAAATATCTATTATTCTCCTTTTTACTCGATCTCCTAAACGGTTAAAGATAGGACATCGCGGTTTTCACCAGTGGATTAAGCACCTCATTTTACATAAAATAAGTCCTATAAGTCTACTTTCAAGAGTTGATAAAGGTACAAACAAATAAAATGTTTATATATCACATTTTCAAATATCTATTATTCTCCTTTGTACTCGATCTCCTAAACGGGTAAAGATAAGACATCGCGGTTTTCATCAGTGGATTAAGCACCTCATTTTACATAAAATAAGTCCTATAAGTCTACTTTCAAGAGTTGATAAAGGTACAAGCGAATAAAATTTTTATATATCACATTTTCAAATATCTAATACTCTCCATTTTACTCGATCTCCTAAACGGTTAAAGATAGGAGATCGCGGTTTCCACCAGTAGATTTAGCACCTCATTTTACATAAAATAAGTCCTATAAGTCTACTTTCAAGAGTTGATATAGGTACAAACGAATAAAATGTTTATATATCACATTTTCAAATACCTATTATTCTCCTTTTTACTCGATCTCCAAAACGGGTAAAGATAAGACATCGCGGTTTTCATCAGTGGATTAAGCACCTCAATTTACATAAAATAAGTCCTATAAGTCTACTCTCAAGAGTTGATAAAGGTACAAACGAATAAAGTGTTTATATATCACATTTTCAGATATCTATTATTCTCCATTTTACTCGATCTCCTAAACGGTTAAAGATAGGACATCGCGGTTTTCACCAGTGGATTTAGCACCTCTTTTTACATAAAATAAGTCCTATAAGTCTACTCTCAAGAGTTGATAAAGGTACAAACGAATAAAATGTTTATATATCACATTTTCAAATAACTATTTTTATCCATTTTACTCGATCTAATAAACGGATCAAGATAGGACATCGCGGTTTTAACCAGTGGATTTAGCACCTCATTTTACATAAAATAAGTCCTATAAGTCTACTCTCAAGAGTTGATAAAGGTAAAAACGAATAAAATGTTTATATATAACATTTTCAAATATCTATTATTCTCCATTTTACTCGATCTCCTAAACGGTTAAAGATAGGACATCGCGGATTTCACCAGTAGATTTAGCACCTCATTTTACATAAAATAGGTCCTATAAGTCTACTCTCAAAAGTTGATAAAGGTACAAACGAATAAAATGTTTATATATCACATTTTCAAATATCTATTAATATCCATTTTACTCGATAACCTAAACGGTTAAAGATAGGACAACGCGGTTTTCACCAGTGGATTTAGCACCTCATTTTACATAAAATAAGTCCTATAAGTCTACTCTCAAGAGTTGATCAAGGTACAAACGAACAAAATGTTTATATATCACATTTTCAAATATCTATTAATATCCATTTTACTCGATCTCCTAAACGGTTCAAGATAGGACATCGGGGTTTTCACCAGTGGATTTAGCACCTCATTTTACATAAAATAAGTCCTATAAGTCTACTCTCAAGAGTTGATAAAGGTACAAACGAATAAAATGTTTATATATCACATTATCAAATATCTATTATTCTCCAATATACTCGATCTCCTAAACGGTTAAAGATAGGACATCGCGGTTTTCACCAGTGAATTTAGCACCTCATTTTACATAAAATTGGTCCTATAAGTCTACTTTCAAGAGTTGATTAAGGTAAAAACGAATAAAATGTTTATATATGACATTTTCAAATATCTATTTTTCTCCATTTTACTCGATCTCCTAAACGGTTCAAGATAGGACATCGGGGTTTTCACCAGTGGATTTAGCACCTCATTTTACATAAAATAAGTCCTATAAGTCTACTCTCAAGAGTTGATCAAGATACAAACGAACAAAATGTTTATATATCACATTTTAAAATATCTATTATTCTCCATTTTACTCGATCTCCTAAACGGTTCAAGATAGGACATCGCGGTTTTGACCAGTGGATTTAGCACCTCATTTTACTTAAAATAAGTCTTATAAGTCTACTCTCAAGAGTTGATAAAGGTACAAACGAATAAAATGTTTATATATCACATTATAAAATATCTATTATTCTCCATTTTACTCGATCTCCTAAACGGTTAAAGATAGGACATCGCGGTTTTCACCAGTGGATTTAGCACCTCATTTTACATAAAATAACTCCTATAAGTCTACTCTCAAGAGTTGATAAAGGTACAAACGAATAAAATGTTTATTTATCACATTTTCAAATATCTATTAATATCCATTTTACTCGATATCCTAAACGGTTAAAGATAGGACATCGCGGTTTTAACCAGTGGATTTAGCACCTCATTTTACATAAAATAAGTCCTATAAGTCTACTCTCAAGAGTTGATAAAGGTAAAAACGAATAAAATGTTTATATATAACATTTTCAAATATCTATTATTCTCCATTTTACTCGATCTCCTAAACGGTTAAAGATAGGACATCGCGGATTTCACCAGTAGATTTAGCACCTCATTTTACATAAAATAGGTCCTATAAGTCTACTCTCAAAAGTTGATAAAGGTACAAACGAATAAAATGTTTATATATCACATTTTCAAATATCTATTAATATCCATTTTACTCGATAACCTAAACGGTTAAAGATAGGACAACGCGGTTTTCACCAGTGGATTTAGCACCTCATTTTACATAAAATAAGTCCTATAAGTCTACTCTCAAGAGTTGATCAAGGTACAAACGAACAAAATGTTTATATATCACATTTTCAAATATCTATTAATATCCATTTTACTCGATCTCCTAAACGGTTCAAGATAGGACATCGGGGTTTTCACCAGTGGATTTAGCACCTCATTTTACATAAAATAAGTCCTATAAGTCTACTCTCAAGAGTTGATAAAGGTACAAACGAATAAAATGTTTATATATCACATTATCAAATATCTATTATTCTCCAATATACTCGATCTCCTAAACGGTTAAAGATAGGACATCGCGGTTTTCACCAGTGAATTTAGCACCTCATTTTACATAAAATTGGTCCTATAAGTCTACTTTCAAGAGTTGATTAAGGTAAAAACGAATAAAATGTTTATATATGACATTTTCAAATATCTATTTTTCTCCATTTTACTCGATCTCCTAAACGGTTCAAGATAGGACATCGGGGTTTTCACCAGTGGATTTAGCACCTCATTTTACATAAAATAAGTCCTATAAGTCTACTCTCAAGAGTTGATCAAGATACAAACGAACAAAATGTTTATATATCACATTTTAAAATATCTATTATTCTCCATTTTACTCGATCTCCTAAACGGTTCAAGATAGGACATCGCGGTTTTGACCAGTGGATTTAGCACCTCATTTTACTTAAAATAAGTCTTATAAGTCTACTCTCAAGAGTTGATAAAGGTACAAACGAATAAAATGTTTATATATCACATTATAAAATATCTATTATTCTCCATTTTACTCGATCTCCTAAACGGTTAAAGATAGGACATCGCGGTTTTCATCAGTGGATTAAGCACCTCATTTTACATAAAATAAGTCCTATAAGTCTACTTTCAAGAGTTGATAAAGGTACAAGCGAATAAAATTTTTATATATCACATTTTCAAATATCTAATACTCTCCATTTTACTCGATCTCCTAAACGGTTAAAGATAGGAGATCGCGGTTTCCACCAGTAGATTTAGCACCTCATTTTACATAAAATAAGTCCTATAAGTCTACTTTCAAGAGTTGATATAGGTACAAACGAATAAAATGTTTATATATCACATTTTCAAATACCTATTATTCTCCTTTTTACTCGATCTCCAAAACGGGTAAAGATAAGACATCGCGGTTTTCATCAGTGGATTAAGCACCTCAATTTACATAAAATAAGTCCTATAAGTCTACTCTCAAGAGTTGATAAAGGTACAAACGAATAAAGTGTTTATATATCACATTTTCAGATATCTATTATTCTCCATTTTACTCGATCTCCTAAACGGTTAAAGATAGGACATCGCGGTTTTCACCAGTGGATTTAGCACCTCCTTTTACATAAAATAAGTCCTATAAGTCTACTCTCAAGAGTTGATAAAGGTACAAACGAATAAAATGTTTATATATCACATTTTCAAATAACTATTTTTATCCATTTTACTCGATCTAATAAACGGATCAAGATAGGACATCGCGGTTTTAACCAGTGGATTTAGCACCTCATTTTACATAAAATAAGTCCTATAAGTCTACTCTCAAGAGTTGATAAAGGTAAAAACGAATAAAATGTTTATATATAACATTTTCAAATATCTATTATTCTCCATTTTACTCGATCTCCTAAACGGTTAAAGATAGGACATCGCGGATTTCACCAGTAGATTTAGCACCTCATTTTACATAAAATAGGTCCTATAAGTCTACTCTCAAAAGTTGATAAAGGTACAAACGAATAAAATGTTTATATATCACATTTTCAAATATCTATTAATATCCATTTTACTCGATAACCTAAACGGTTAAAGATAGGACAACGCGGTTTTCACCAGTGGATTTAGCACCTCATTTTACATAAAATAAGTCCTATAAGTCTACTCTCAAGAGTTGATCAAGGTACAAACGAACAAAATGTTTATATATCACATTTTCAAATATCTATTAATATCCATTTTACTCGATCTCCTAAACGGTTCAAGATAGGACATCGGGGTTTTCACCAGTGGATTTAGCACCTCATTTTACATAAAATAAGTCCTATAAGTCTACTCTCAAGAGTTGATAAAGGTACAAACGAATAAAATGTTTATATATCACATTATCAAATATCTATTATTCTCCAATATACTCGATCTCCTAAACGGTTAAAGATAGGACATCGCGGTTTTCACCAGTGAATTTAGCACCTCATTTTACATAAAATTGGTCCTATAAGTCTACTTTCAAGAGTTGATTAAGGTAAAAACGAATAAAATGTTTATATATGACATTTTCAAATATCTATTTTTCTCCATTTTACTCGATCTCCTAAACGGTTCAAGATAGGACATCGGGGTTTTCACCAGTGGATTTAGCACCTCATTTTACATAAAATAAGTCCTATAAGTCTACTCTCAAGAGTTGATCAAGATACAAACGAACAAAATGTTTATATATCACATTTTAAAATATCTATTATTCTCCATTTTACTCGATCTCCTAAACGGTTCAAGATAGGACATCGCGGTTTTGACCAGTGGATTTAGCACCTCATTTTACTTAAAATAAGTCTTATAAGTCTACTCTCAAGAGTTGATAAAGGTACAAACGAATAAAATGTTTATATATCACATTATAAAATATCTATTATTCTCCATTTTACTCGATCTCCTAAACGGTTAAAGATAGGACATCGCGGTTTTCACCAGTGGATTTAGCACCTCATTTTACATAAAATAACTCCTATAAGTCTACTCTCAAGAGTTGATAAAGGTACAAACGAATAAAATGTTTATTTATCACATTTTCAAATATCTATTAATATCCATTTTACTCGATATCCTAAACGGTTAAAGATAGGACATCGCGGTTTTAACCAGTGGATTTAGCACCTTATTTTACATAAAATAAGTCCTATAAGTCTACTCTCAAGAGTTGATAAAGGTAAAAACGAATAAAATGTTTATATATAACATTTTCAAATATCTATTATTCTCCATTTTACTCGATCTCCTAAACGGTTAAAGATAGGACATCGCGGATTTCACCAGTAGATTTAGCACCTCATTTTACATAAAATAGGTCCTATAAGTCTACTCTCAAAAGTTGATAAAGGTACAAACGAATAAAATGTTTATATATCACATTTTCAAATATCTATTAATATCCATTTTACTCGATAACCTAAACGGTTAAAGATAGGACAACGCGGTTTTCACCAGTGGATTTAGCACCTCATTTTACATAAAATAAGTCCTATAAGTCTACTCTCAAGAGTTGATCAAGGTACAAACGAACAAAATGTTTATATATCACATTTTCAAATATCTATTAATATCCATTTTACTCGATCTCCTAAACGGTTCAAGATAGGACATCGGGGTTTTCACCAGTGGATTTAGCACCTCATTTTACATAAAATAAGTCCTATAAGTCTACTCTCAAGAGTTGATAAAGGTACAAACGAATAAAATGTTTATATATCACATTATCAAATATCTATTATTCTCCAATATACTCGATCTCCTAAACGGTTAAAGATAGGACATCGCGGTTTTCACCAGTGAATTTAGCACCTCATTTTACATAAAATTGGTCCTATAAGTCTACTTTCAAGAGTTGATTAAGGTAAAAACGAATAAAATGTTTATATATGACATTTTCAAATATCTATTTTTCTCCATTTTACTCGATCTCCTAAACGGTTCAAGATAGGACATCGGGGTTTTCACCAGTGGATTTAGCACCTCATTTTACATAAAATAAGTCCTATAAGTCTACTCTCAAGAGTTGATCAAGATACAAACGAACAAAATGTTTATATATCACATTTTAAAATATCTATTATTCTCCATTTTACTCGATCTCCTAAACGGTTCAAGATAGGACATCGCGGTTTTGACCAGTGGATTTAGCACCTCATTTTACTTAAAATAAGTCTTATAAGTCTACTCTCAAGAGTTGATAAAGGTACAAACGAATAAAATGTTTATATATCACATTATAAAATATCTATTATTCTCCATTTTACTCGATCTCCTAAACGGTTAAAGATAGGACATCGCGGTTTTCACCAGTGGATTTAGCACCTCATTTTACATAAAATAACTCCTATAAGTCTACTCTCAAGAGTTGATAAAGGTACAAACGAATAAAATGTTTATTTATCACATTTTCAAATATCTATTAATATCCATTTTACTCGATATCCTAAACGGTTAAAGATAGGACATCGCGGTTTTTACCAGTGGATTTAGCACCTCATTTTACATATAATAAGTCCTATTAGTCTACTGTCAAAAGTTGATAAAGGTACAAACGAATAAAATGTTTATATATCACATTTTCAAATATCTATTAATATCCATTTTACTCGATCTCCTAAACGGTTCAAGATAGGACATCGGGATTTTCACCAGTGGATTTAGCACCTCATTTTACATAAAATAGGTCCTATAAGTCTACTCTCAAAAGTTGATAAAGGTACAAACGATTAAAATGTTTATATATCACATTTTCAAATATCTATTAATATCCATTTTACTCGATATCCTAAACAGTTAAAGATAGGACATCGCGGTTTTCACCAGTAGATTTAGCACCTCATTTTACATAAAATAGGTCCTATAAGTCTACTCTCAAGAGTTGATAAAGGTACAAACGAATAAAATGTTTATATATCACATTTTCAAATATCTATTAATATCCATTTTACTCGATCTCCTAAACGGTTCAAGATAGGACATCGGGGTTTTCACCAGTGGATTTAGCACCTCATTTTACATAAAATTAGTCCTATAAGTCTACTCTCAAGAGTTGATCAAGGTACAAACGAACAAAATGTTTATATATCACATTTTCAAATATCTATTATTCTCCATTTTACTCGATCTCCTAAACGGTTCAAGATAGGACATCGCGGTTTTTAGTAGTGGATTTAGCACCTCAATTTACATAAAATAAGTCCTATAAGTCTACTCTTTAGAGTTGATAAAGGTACAAACGAACAAAATGTTTATATATCACATTTTCAAATATCTATTATTTTCCATTTTACTCGATCTCCTAAACGGTTAAAAATAGGACATCGCGGTTTTTACCAGTATATTTAGCACCTAATTTTACATAAAATAAGTCCTATAAATCTACTCTCAAGAGTTGATCAAGGTACAAACGAACAAAATGTTTATATATCACATTTTCAAATATCTATTATTCTCCATTTTACTCGATCTCCTAAACGGTTAAAGATAGGACATCGCGGTTCTCACCAGTGGATTTAGCCCCTCATTTTACATAAAATAGGTCCTATAAGTCTACCCTCAAGAGTTGATCAAGGTACAAACGAATAAAATGTTTATATATCACATTTTCAAATATTCATTATTCTCCATTTTACTCGATCTCCTAAACGGTTAAAAATAGGACATCGCGGTTTTCACCAGTGGATTTAGTACCTCATTTTACATAAAATAAGTCCTATAAGTCTACTCTTTAGAGTTGATAAAGGTACAAACGAATAAAATGTTTATATATAACATTTTCAAATATCTATTATTCTCCATTTTACTCGATCTCCTAAACGGTTAAAGATAGGACATCGCGGTTTTCACCAGTAGATTTAGCACCTCATTTTACATAAAATAGGTCCTATAAGTCTACTCTTTAGAGTTGATAAAGGTACAAACGAATAAAATGTTTATATATCACATTTTCAAATATCTATTAATATCCATTTTACTCGATATCCTAAACGGTTAAAGATAGGACAACGCGGTTTTCACCAGTGGATTTAGCACCTCATTTTACATATAATAAGTCCTATAAGTCTACTCTCAAAAGTTGATAAAGGTACAAACGAATAAAATGTTTATATATCACATTTTCAAATATCTATTAATATCCATTTTACTCGATCTCCTAAACGGTTCAAGATAAGACATCGGGGTTTTCACCAGTGGATTTAGCACCTCATTTTACATAAAATATGTCCTGTAAGTCTACTCTCAAGAGTTGATCAAGGTACAAACGAACAAAATGTTTATATATCACATTTTCAAATATCTATTATTTTCCATTTTACTCGATCTCCTAAACGGTTCAAGATAAGACATCGGGGTTTTCACCAGTGGATTTAGCACCTCAATTTACATAAAATAAGTCCTATAAGTCTACTCTTTAGAGTTGATAAAGGTACAAACGAACAAAATGTTTATATATCACATTTTCAAATATCTATTATTTTCCATTTTACTCGATCTCCTAAACGGTTAAAAATAGGACATCGCGGTTTTCACCAGTGGATTTAGCACCTCATTTTACATAAAATAGGTCCTATAAGTCTACTCTCAAGAGTTGATAAAGTTACAAACGAATAAAATGTTTATGTATCTCATTTTCAAATATCTATTATTCTCCATTTTACTCAATCTCCTAAACGGTTAAAGATAGGACATCGCGGTTTTTATCAGTGGATTAAGCACCCCATTTTACATAAAATAAGTCCTATAAGTCTACACTTAAGTGTTGATAAAGGTACAAACGAATAAAATGTTTATATATCACATTTTCAAATATCTATTATTCTCCATTTTACTCGATCTCCTAAACGGTTAAAGATATCACATCGCGGTTTTCACCAGTAGATTTAGCACTCATTTTACATAAAATAGGTCCTATAAGTCTACTCTCAAGAGTTGATAAAGTTACAAACGAATAAAATGTTTATGTATCTCATTTTCAAATATCTATTATTCTCCATTTTACTCGATCTCCTAAACGGTTAAAGATATCACATCGCGGTTTTTACCAGTGGATTTAGCAGCTCATTTTACATAAAATAGGTCCAATAAGTCTACTATCAAGAGTTGATAAAGGTACAATCGAATAAAATGTTTATATATAACATTTTCAAATATCTGTTATTATCAATTTTACTCGATCTCTTAAACGGTTAAAGATAGGACATCGCGGTTTTCACCAGTGGATTTAGCACCTCATTTTACATAAAATAAGTCCTATAAGTCTTCTCTCAAGAGTTGATAATTGTACAAACGAATAAAATGTTTATATATCACATTATCAAATATCTATTATTCTCCATATTACCCGATCTCCAAAACGGTTAAAGATAGGACATCGCGGTTTCCACCAGTGGATTTAGCACCTCATTTTACATAAAATAGGTCCTATAAGTCTACCCTCAAGAGTTGATCAAGGTACAAACGAATAAAATGTTTATATATCACATTTTCAAATGTCTATTATTTTCCATTTTACTCGATCTCCTAAACGGCAAAAGATAGGACATCGCGGTTTTTATCAGTGGATTAAGCACCCCATTTTACATAAAATAAGTCCTATAAGTCTTTTATTAAGAGTTGATAAAGGTACAAACAATAAAATGTTTATTTATCACATTTTCAAATATCTATTATTCTCCATTTTACTCAATCTCCTAAACGGTTAAAGATAGGACATCGCGGTTTTTATCAGTGGATTAAGCACCTCATTTTACATAAAATAAGTCCTATAAGTCTACACTTAAGTGTTGATAAAGGTACAAACGAATAAAATGTTTATATATCACATTTTCAAATATCTATTATTCTCCATTTTACTCGATCTCCTAAACGGTTAAAGATATCACATCGCGGTTTTCACCAGTAGATTTAGCACTCATTTTACATAAAATAGGTCCTATAAGTCTACTCTCAAGAGTTGATAAAGTTACAAACGAATAAAATGTTTATGTATCTCATTTTCAAATATCTATTATTCTCCATTTTACTCGATCTCCTAAACGGTTAAAGATATCACATCGCGGTTTTTACCAGTGGATTTAGCAGCTCATTTTACATAAAATAGGTCCTATAAGTCTACTCTCAAGAGTTGATAAAGGTACAATCGAATAAAATGTTTATATATAACATTTTCAAATATCTGTTATTATCAATTTTACTCGATCTCTTAAACGGTTAAAGATAGGACATCGCGGATTTCACCAGTGGATTTAGCACCTCATTTTACATAAAATAAGTCCTATAAGTCTACTTTCAAGAGTTGATAAAGGTAAAAACGAATAAAATGTTTATATATCACATTTTCAAATATCTATTTTTCTCCATTTTACTCGATCTCCTAAACGGTTAAAGATAGGACATCGCGGTTTTCACCAGTGGATTTAGCATCTCATTTTACATAAAATTGGTCTTATAAGTCTACTCTCAAGAGTTGATAAAGGTAAAAACGAATAAAATGTTTATATATCACATTTTCAAATATCTATTTTTCTCCATTTTACTCGAACTCCTAATCGGTTGAAGATAGGACATCGCGGTTTTCACCAGTGGTTTTAGCACCTAATTTTACATAAAATAGGTCCTATAAGTCTACTGTCAAGAGTTAATAAAGGTACAAACGAATAAATTTTTATATATCACATTTTCAAATATCTAATATTCTCCATTTTACTCGATCTTCTAACCGGTTAAAGATAGGACATCGCGGTTTTCACCAGTGGATTTAGCACCTCATTTTATATTAAATAAGTCCTATAAATCTACTCTCAAGAGTTGATAAAGGTACAAACGAATAAAATGTTTATATATCACATTTTCAAATATCTATTATTCTCCATTTTACTCGATCTCCTAAACGGTTAAAGATAGGACATCGTGGTTTTCACCAGTGGATTTAGCACCTCAGTTTACATTAAATAAGTAATATAAGTCAACTCTCAAGAGTTGATAAAGGTACAAACGAATAAAATGTTTTTATATCACATTTTCAAATATCAATTATTCTCCATTTTACTCGATCTCCTAAACGGTTAAATATAGGACATCACGGTTTTCAATAGTATATTAAGCACCTAATTTTACATAAAATAAGTCTTATAAGTCTACTCTCAAGAGTTGATAATGGTATAAACGAATAAAATCTTTATATATCACACTTTCAAATATCTATTATTTTCCATTTTACTCGATCTCCTAAACGGTTAAAGATAGGACATCGCGGTTTTTACCTGTGGATTTAGCACCTCATTTTACATCAAATAAGTCCTATAAGTCTACTCTCAAGAGTTGATAAAAGTACAAACGAATAAAATGTTTATATATCACATTTTCAAATATCTATTATTTTCCTTTTTACTCGATCTCCTTAACAGTTAAAGATAGGACATCGCGGATTTCACCAGTGGATTTAGCACCTCATTTTACATAAAATAAGTCCTATAAGTCTACTTTCAAGAGTTGATAAAGGTACAAACGAATAAAACGTTTATATATCACATTTTCAAATATCTATTTTTCTCCATTTTACTCGATCTCCTAATCGGTTCAAGATAGGACATCGCGGTTTTCACCAGTGGTTTTAGCACCTCATTTTACATAAAATAGGTCCTATAAGTCTACTCTCAAGAGTTAATAAAGGTACAAACGAATAAATTTTTATATATCACATTTTCAAATATCTAATATTCTCCATTTTACTCGATCTCCTAACCGGTTAAAGATAGGACATCGCGGTTTTCACCAGTGGATTAAGCACCTCATTTTATATTAAATAAGTCCAATAAGTCTACTCTCAAGAGTTGATAAAGGTACAAACGAATAAAATGTTTATATATCACATTTTCAAATATCTATTATTCTCCATTTTACTCGATCTCCTAAACGGTTAAAGATAGGACATCGTGGTTTTCACCAGTGGATTTAGCACCTTATTTTACATCAAATAAGTCCTATAAGTCTACTCTCAAGAGTTGATAAAAGTACAAACGAATAAAATGTTTATATATCACATTTTCAAATATCTATTATTTTCCTTTTTACTCGATCTCCTTAACAGTTAAAGATAGGACATCGCGGATTTCACCAGTGGATTTAGCACCTCATTTTACATAAAATAAGTTCTATAAGTCTACTTTCAAGAGTTGATAAAGGTACAAACGAATAAAATGTTTATATATCACATTTTCAAATATCTATTATTCTCCTTTTTACTCGATCTCCTAAACGGTTAAAGATAGGACATCGCGGTTTTCACCAGTGGATTAAGCACCTCATTTTACATAAAATAAGTCCTATAAGTCTACTTTCAAGAGTTGATAAAGGTACAAACGAATAAAATGTTTATATATCACATTTTCAAATATCTATTATTCTCCATTTTACTCGATCTCCTAAACGGTTAAAGATAGGACATCGTGGTTTTCACCAGTGGATTTAGCACCTCAGTTTACATTAAATAAGTAATATAAGTCAACTCTCAAGAGTTGATAAAGGTACAAACGAATAAAATGTTTATATATCACATTTTCAAATATCAATTATTCTCCATTTTACACGATCTCCTAAACGGTTAAATATAGGACATCACGGTTTTCAATAGTATATTAAGCACCTAATTTTACATAAAATAAGTCTTATAAGTCTACTCTCAAGAGTTGATAATGGTATAAACGAATAAAATGTTTATATATCACATTTTCAAATATCAATTATTCTCCATTTTACTCGATCTCCTAAACGGTTAAATATAGGACATCACGGTTTTCAATAGTATATTAAGCACCTAATTTTACATAAAATAAGTCTTATAAGTCTACTCTCAAGAGTTGATAATGGTATAAACGAATAAAATGTTTATATATCACATTTTCAAATATCTATTATTCTCCTTTTTACTCGATCTCCTAACCGGTTAAAGATAGGACATCGCGGTTTTCACCAGTGGATTTAGCACCTCATTTTATATTAAATAAGTCCTATAAATCTACTCTCAAGAGTTGATAAAGGTACAAACGAATAAAATGTTTATATATCACATTTTCAAATATCTATTATTCTCCATTTTACTCGATCTCCTAAACGGTTAAAGATAGGACATCGTGGTTTTCACCAGTGGATTTAGCACCTCAGTTTACATTAAATAAGTAATATAAGTCAACTCTCAAGAGTTGATAAAGGTACAAACGAATAAAATGTTTATATATCACATTTTCAAATATCAATTATTCTCCATTTTACTCGATCTCCTAAACGGTTAAATATAGGACATCACGGTTTTCAATAGTATATTAAGCACCTAATTTTACATAAAATAAGTCTTATAAGTCTACTCTCAAGAGTTGATAATGGTATAAACGAATAAAATCTTTATATATCACACTTTCAAATATCTATTATTTTCCATTTTACTCGATCTCCTAAACGGTTAAAGATAGGACATCGCGGTTTTTACCTGTGGATTTAGCACCTCATTTTACATCAAATAAGTCCTATAAGTCTACTCTCAAGAGTTGATAAAAGTACAAACGAATAAAATGTTTATATATCACATTTTCAAATATCTATTATTTTCCTTTTTACTCGATCTCCTTAACAGTTAAAGATAGGACATCGCGGATTTCACCAGTGGATTTAGCACCTCATTTTACATAAAATAAGTCCTATAAGTCTACTTTCAAGAGTTGATAAAGGTACAAACGAATAAAACGTTTATATATCACATTTTCAAATATCTATTTTTCTCCATTTTACTCGATCTCCTAATCGGTTCAAGATAGGACATCGCGGTTTTCACCAGTGGATTTAGCACCTCATTTTACATAAAATAAGTCCTATAAGTCTACTTTCAAGAGTTGATAAAGGTACAAACGAATAAATTTTTATATATCACATTTTTAAATATCTAATATTCTCCATTTTACTCGATTTCCTAACCGGTTAAAGATAGGACATCGCGGTTTTCACCAGTGGATTAAGCACCTCATTTTATATTAAATAAGTCCAATAAGTCTACTCTCAAGAGTTGATAAAGGTACAAACGAATAAAATGTTTATATATCACATTTTCAAATATCTATTATTCTCCATTTTACTCGATCTCCTAAACGGTTAAAGATAGGACATCGTGGTTTTCACCAGTGGATTTAGCACCTTATTTTACATCAAATAAGTCCTATAAGTCTACTCTCAAGAGTTGATAAAAGTACAAACGAATAAAATGTTTATATATCACATTTTCAAATATCTATTATTTTCCTTTTTACTCGATCTCCTTAACAGTTAAAGATAGGACATCGCGGATTTCACCAGTGGATTTAGCACCTCATTTTACATAAAATAAGTTCTATAAGTCTACTTTCAAGAGTTGATAAAGGTACAAACGAATAAAATGTTTATATATCACATTTTCAAATATCTATTATTCTCCTTTTTACTCGATCTCCTAAACGGTTAAAGATAGGACATCGCGGTTTTCACCAGTGGATTAAGCACCTCATTTTACATAAAATAAGTCCTATAAGTCTACTTTCAAGAGTTGATAAAGGTACAAACGAATAAAATGTTTATATATCACATTTTCAGATATCTATTATTCTCCATTTTACTCGATCTCCTAAACGGTTAAAGATAGGACATCGCGGTTTTCACCAGTGGATTTAGCACCTCATTTTACATAAAATAAGTCCTATAAGTCTACTTTCAAGAGTTGATAAAGGTACAAACGAATAAAATGTTTATATATCACATTTTCAGATATCTATTATTCTCCATTTTACTCGATCTCCTAAACGGTTAAAGATAGGACATCGCGGTTTTAACCAGTGGATTTAGCACCTTATTTTACATAAAATAAGTCTTATAAGTCTACTCTCAAGAGTTGATAAAGGTACAAACAAATAAAATGTTTATATATAACATTTTCAAATATCTATTATTCTCCATTTTACTCGATCTCCTAAGCAGTTCAAGATAGGACATCGCGGTTTTCACCAGTGGATTTAGCACCTCATTTTACATAAAATAAGTCCTATAAGTCTACTCTTAAAAGTTGATAAAGGTACAAACGAATAAAATTTTTATATATCACATTTTCAAATACCTATTATTCTCAATTTTACTTGATCTCCAAAACGGTTAAAGATAGGACATCGCGGTTTTTATTAGTGGATTTAGCACCTCATTTTACATAAAATAAGTTTTATAAGTCTACTCTCAAGAGTTGATAAAGGTACAAACGAATAAAATGTTTATATATCACATTTTCAAATATCTATTATTCTCCATTTTACTCGATCTCCTAGACAGTGATAGATAGGACATCGCGGTTTTCACCAGTGGATTTAGCACCTCATTTTACATAAAATATGTCCTATAAGTCTACTCTCAAGGGTTGATAAAGGTACAAACGAATAAAATGTTTATATATCACATTTTCAAATATCTATTATTCTCCATTTTACTCGATCTCCTAAACGGTTAAAGATAGGACATCGTGGTTATCACCAGTGGATTTAGCACCTCAGTTTACATTAAATAAGTAATATAAGTCAACTCTCAAGAGTTGATAAAGGTACAAACGAATAAAATGTTTATATATCACATTTTCAAATATCAATTATTCTCCATTTTACTCGATCTCCTAAACGGTTAAAGATAGGACATCACGGTTTTCAATAGTATATTAAGCACCTAATTTTACATAAAATAAGTCTTATAAGTCTACTCTCAAGAGTTGATAATGGTACAAACGAATAAAATCTTTATATATCACACTTTCAAATATCTATTATTTTCCATTTTACTCGATCTCCTAAACGGTTAAAGATAGGACATCGCGGTTTTTACCTGTGGATTTAGCACCTCATTTTACATCAAATAAGTCCTATAAGTCTACTCTCAAGAGTTGATAAAAGTACAAACGAATAAAATGTTTATATATCACATTTTCAAATATCTATTATTTTCCTTTTTACTCGATCTCCTTAACAGTTAAAGATAGGACATCGCGGATTTCACCAGTGGATTTAGCACCTCATTTTACTTAAAATAAGTCCTATAAGTCTACTTTCAAGAGTTGATAAAGGTACAAACGAATAATACGTTTATATATCACATTTTCAAATATCTATTATTCTCCTTTTTACTCGATCTCCTAAACGGTTAAAGATAGGATATCGCGGTTTTCACCAGTGGATTTAACATCTCATTTTACATAATATTGGTCTTATAAGTCTACTCTCAAGAGTTGATAAAGGTAAAAACGAATAAAATGTTTATATATCACATTTTCAAATATCTATTTTTCTCCATTTTACTCGATGTCCTAACCGGTTAAAGATAGGACATCGCGGTTTTCACCAGTGGATTTAGCACCTCATTTTATATTAAATAAGTCCTATAAGTCTACTCTCAAGAGTTGATAAAGGTACAAACGAATAAAATGTTTATATATCACATTTTCAAATATCTATTTTTCTCCATTTTACTCGAACTCCTAATCGGTTGAAGATAGGACATCGCGGTTTTCACCAGTGGTTTTAGCACCTAATTTTACATAAAATAGGTCCCATAAGTCTACTGTCAAGAGTTAATAAAGGTACAAACGAATAAATTTTTATATATCACATTTTCAAATATCTAATATTCTCCATTTTACTCGATCTCCTAACCGGTTAAAGATAGGACATCGCGGTTTTCACCAGTGGATTTAGCACCTCATTTTATATTAAATAAGTCCTATAAATCTACTCTCAAGAGTTGATAAAGGTACAAACGAATAAAATGTTTATATATCACATTTTCAAATATCTATTATTCTCCATTTTACTCGATCTCCTAAACGGTTAAAGATAGGACATCGTGGTTTTCACCAGTGGATTTAGCACCTCAGTTTACATTAAATAAGTAATATAAGTCAACTCTCAAGAGTTGATAAAGGTACAAACGAATAAAATGTTTATATATCACATTTTCAAATATCAATTATTCTCCATTTTACTCGATCTCCTAAACGGTTAAATATAGGACATCACGGTTTTCAATAGTATATTAAGCACCTAATTTTACATAAAATAAGTCTTATAAGTCTACTCTCAAGAGTTGATAATGGTACAAACGAATAAAATCTTTATATATCACACTTTCAAATATCTATTATTTTCCATTTTACTCGATCTCCTAAACGGTTAAAAATAGGACATCGCGGTTTTTACCTGTGGATTTAGCACCTCATTTTACATCAAATAAGTCCTATAAGTCTACTCTCAAGAGTTGATAAAAGTACAAACGAATAAAATGTTTATATATCACATTTTCAAATATCTATTATTTTCCTTTTTACTCGATCTCCTTAACAGTTAAAGATAGGACATCGCGGATTTCACCAGTGGATTTAGCACCTCATTTTACATAAAATAAGTCCTATAAGTCTACTTTCAAGAGTTGATAAAGGTACAAACGAATAAAACGTTTATATATCACATTTTCAAATATCTATTTTTCTCCATTTTACTCGATCTCCTAATCGGTTCAAGATAGGACATCGCGGTTTTCACCAGTGGTTTTAGCACCTCATTTTACATAAAATAGGTCCTATAAGTCTACTCTCAAGAGTTAATAAAGGTACAAACGAATAAATTTTTATATATCACATTTTCAAATATCTAATATTCTCCATTTTACTCGATCTCCTAACCGGTTAAAGATAGGACATCGCGGTTTTCACCAGTGGATTTAGCACCTCATTTTATATTAAATAAGTCCTATAAGTCTACTCTCAAGAGTTGATAAAGGTACAAACGAATAAAATGTTTATATATCACATTTTCAAATATCTATTATTCTCCATTTTACTCGATCTCCTAAACGGTTAAAGATAGGACATCGTGGTTTTCACCAGTGGATTTAGCACCTTATTTTACATCAAATAAGTCCTATAAGTCTACTCTCAAGAGTTGATAAAAGTACAAACGAATAAAATGTTTATATATCACATTTTCAAATATCTATTATTTTCCTTTTTACTCGATCTCCTTAACAGTTAAAGATAGGACATCGCGGATTTCACCAGTGGATTTAGCACCTCATTTTACATAAAATAAGTTCTATAAGTCTACTTTCAAGAGTTGATAAAGGTACAAACGAATAAAATGTTTATATATCACATTTTCAAATATCTATTATTCTCCTTTTTACTCGATCTCCTAAACGGTTAAAGATAGGACATCGCGGTTTTCACCAGTGGATTAAGCACCTTATTTTACATTAAATAAGTCCTATAAGTCTACTTTCAAGAGTTGATAAAGGTACAAACGAATAAAATGTTTATATATCACATTTTCAAATATCTATTATTCTCCTTTGTACTCGATCTCCTAAACGGGTAAAGATAAGACATCGCGGTTTTCATCAGTGGATTAAGCACCTCATTTTACATAAAATAAGTCCTATAAGTCTACTTTCAAGAGTTGATAAAGGTACAAGCGAATAAAATGTTTATATATCACATTTTCAAATATCTAATACTCTCCATTTTACTCGATCTCCTAAACGGTTTAAGATAGGACATCGCGGTTTCCACCAGTAGATTTAGCACCTCATTTTACATAAAATAAGTCCTATAAGTCTACTTTCAAGAGTTGATATAGGTACAAACGAATAAAATGTTTATATATCACATTTTCAAATACCTATTATTCTCCTTTTTACTCGATCTCCAAAACGGGTAAAGATAAGACATCGCGGTTTTCATCAGTGGATTAAGCACCTCAATTTACATAAAATAAGTCCTATAAGTCTACTCTCAAGAGTTGATAAAGGTACAAAAGAATAAAATGTTTATATATCACATTTTCAAATACCTATTATTCTCCTTTTTACTCGATCTCCAAAACGGGTAAAGATAAGACATCGCGGTTTTCATCAGTGGATTAAGCACCTCAATTTACATAAAATAGGTCCTATAAGTCTACTCTCAAGAGTTGATAAAGGTACAAACGAATAAAATGTTTATATATCACATTTTCAAATATCTAATACTCTCCATTTTACTCGATCTCCAAAACGGGTAAAGATAAGACATCGCGGTTTTCATCAGTGGATTAAGCACCTCAATTTACATAAAATAGGTCCTATAAGTCTACTCTCAAGAGTTGATAAAGGTACAAACGAATAAAATGTTTATATATCACATTTTCAAATATCTAATACTCTCCATTTTACTCGATCTCCAAAACGGGTAAAGATAAGACATCGCGGTTTTCATCAGTGGATTAAGCACCTCATTTTACATAAAATAAGTCCTATAAGTCTACTTTCAAGAGTTGATATAGGTACAAACGAATAAAATGTTTATATATCACATTTTCAAATACCTATTATTCTCCTTTTTACTCGATCTCCAAAACGGGTAAAGATAAGACATCGCGGTTTTCATCAGTGGATTAAGCACCTCAATTTACATAAAATAGGTCCTATAAGTCTACTCTCAAGAGTTGATAAAGGTACAAACGAATAAAATGTTTATATATCACATTTTCAAATATCTAATACTCTCCATTTTACTCGATCTCCTAAACGGTTAAAGATACAACATCGCGGTTTTCACCAGTAGATTTAGCACCTCATTTTACATAAAATAAGTCCTATAAGTCTACTTTCGAGAGTTGATAAAAGTTAAACGAATAAATAGTTTATATATCTCATTTTCAAATATCTATTATTCTCCATTTTATTCAATCTCCTAAACGGTCAAAGATAGGACATTGCGGTTTTCACCAGTGGATTTAGCACCTTATTTTACATAGAATAAGTACTATAAGTCTACACTCAAGAGTTGATAAAGGTACAAACGAATAAAATGTTTATATATCACATTTTCAAATATCTCTTCTCCATTTTACTCGATCATCTAAAAGGTTAAAGATAGGACATCGCGGTTTTCACCAGTGGATTTAGCACCTCATTTTATATTAAATAAGTTCTATAAGTCTAATCTCAAGAGTTGATAAAGGTACAAACGAATAATACGTTTATATATCACATTTTCAAATATCTATTATTCTCCTTTTTACTCGATCTCCTAAACGGTTAAAGATAGGACATCGCGGTTTTCACCAGTGGATTTAGCACCTCATTTTATATTAAATAAGTCCTATAAGTCTACTCTCAAGAGTTGATAAAGGTAAAAACGAATAAAATGTTTATATATCACACTTTCAAATATCTATTATTCTCCATTTTACTCGATCTCCTAAACGGTTAAAGATAGGACATCGTGGTTTTCACCAGTGGATTTAGCACCTCATTTTACATCAAATAAGTCCTATAAGTCTACTCTCAAGAGTTGATAAAAGTACAAACGAATAAAATGTTTATATATCACATTTTCAAATATCTATTATTTTCCTTTTTACTCGATCTCCTTAACAGTTAAAGATAGGACATCGCGGATTTCACCAGTGGATTTAGCACCTCATTTTACATAAAATAAGTTCTATAAGTCTACTTTCAAGAGTTGATAAAGGTACAAACGAATAAAATGTTTATATATCACATTTTCAAATATCTATTATTCTCCTTTTTACTCGATCTCCTTAACAGTTAAAGATAGGACATCGCGGATTTCACCAGTGGATTTAGCACCTCATTTTACATAAAATAAGTCCTATAAGTCTACTTTCAAGAGTTGATAAAGGTACAAACGAATAAAATGTTTATATATCACATTTTCAAATATCAATTATTCTCCTTTTTACTCGATCTCCTAAGCGGGTAAAGATAAGACATCGCGGTTTTCACCAGTGGATTAAGCACCTCATTTTACATAAAATAAGTCCTACAAGTCTACTTTCAAGAGTTGATAAAGGTACAAACGAATAAAATGTTTATATATCACATTTTCAAATATCTATTATTCTCCTTTTTACTCGATCTCCTAAGCGGGTAAAGATAAGACATCGCGGTTTTCATCAGTGGATTAAGCACCTCATTTTACATAAAATAAGTCCTATAAGTCTACTTTCAAGGGTTGATAAAGGTACAAGCGAATAAAATGTTTATATATCACATTTTCAAATATCTAATACTCTCCATTTTACTCGATCTCCTAAACGGTTAAATATAGGACATCGCGGTTTTCACCAGTAGATTTAGCACCTCATTTTACATAAAATAAGTCCTATAAGTCTACTTTCAAGAGTTGATATAGGTACAAACGAATAAAATGTTTATATATCACATTTTCAAATACTTATTATTCTCCTTTTTACTCGATCTCCTAAACGGGTAAAGATAAGACATCGCGGTTTTCATCAGTGGATTAAGCACCTCAATTTACATAAAATAAGTCCTATAAGTCTACTCTCAAGGGTTGATAAAGGTACAAACGAATAAAATGTTTATATTTCACATTTTCAAATATCTAATACTCTCCATTTTACTCGATCTCCTAAACGGTTAAAGATACAACATCGCGGTTTTCACCAGTAGATTTAGCACCTCATTTTACATAAAATAAGTCTTATAAGTCTACTCTTAAGAGTTGATAAAGGTACAAACGAATAAAATGTTTATATATCACAATTTCAAATATCTATTATTCTCCATTTTACTCGATCTCCTAAACGGTTAAAAATAGGACATCGCGGTTTTCACCAGTGGATTTAGCACCTCATTTTACATAAAATAAGTCCTATAAGTCTACTCTTAAGAGTTGATAAAGGTAAAAACGTATAAAATGTTTATATATCACATTTTCAAATATCTATTTTTCTCCATTTTACTCGATCTCCTAAACGGTTCAAGATAGGACATAGCGGATTTCACCAGTGGATTTAGCACCTCATTTTACATAAAATAAGTACTATAAGTCTACACTCAAGAGTTGATAAAGGTACAAACGAATAAAATGTTTATATATCACATTTTCAAATATCTCTTCTCCATTTTACTCGATCATCTAAAAGGTTAAAGATAGGACATCGCGGTTTTCACCAGTGGATTTAGCACCTCATTTTACATAAAATAAGTCATATAAGTCTACTCTCAAGAGTTGATAAAGGTACAAAGGAATAAAATGTTTATATATCACATTTTAATATATCTATTATTCTCCATTTTACTCGATCTCCTAAACGGTTAAAGATAGGAATCGCGGTTTTCACCAGTAGATTTAGCACCTCATTTTACATAAAATAAGTCTTATAAGTCTACTCTTAAGAGTTGATAAAGGTACAAACGAATAAAATGTTTATATATCACAATTTCAAATATCTATTATTCTCCATTTTACTCGATCTCCTAAACGGTTAAAAATAGGACATCGCGGTTTTCACCAGTGGATTTAGCACCTCATTTTACATAAAATAAGTCCTATAAGTCTACTCTTAAGAGTTGATAAAGGTACAAAAGAATAAAATGTTTATATACCACATTATCAAATATCTATTATTTTCCATTTTACTCGATCTCCAAAACGGTTAAAGATAGGACATCGCGGTTTTCACCAGTGGATTTAGCACCTCATTTTACATAAAATAAGTCCTATAAGTCTACTTTCAAGAGTTGATAAAGGTACAAACGAATAAAATGTTTATATATCACATTTTCAAATATCTATTATTTTCCATTTTACTCGATCTCCTATACGGTTAAAGATAGGACATCGCGGTTTTCACCAGTGGATTTAGCACCTCATTTTACATAAAATAAGTCCTATAAGTCTACTTTCAAGAGTTGATAATGGTACAAACGAATAAAATGTTTATATATCACATTTTTATATATCTATTATTCTCCATTTTACTCGATCTCCTAAACGGTTAAAGATAGGACATCGTGGTTTTCACCTTGGATTTAGCACCTTATTTTACATAAAATAAGTCCTATAAGTCTACTCTCAAGTGTTGATAAAGGTACAAACGAATAAAATATTTATATATCACATTTTTATATATCTCTTATTCTCCATTTTACTCGATCTCCTAAACGGTTAAAGATAGGAATCGCGGTTTTCACCAGTAGATTTAGCACCTCATTTTACATAAAATAAGTCCTATAAGTATACTTTCAAGAGTTGATAAAGGTACAAGCGAATAAAATGTTTATATATCACATTTTCAAATATCTAATACTCTCCATTTTACTCGATCTCCTAAACGGTTAAAGATAGGACATCGCGGTTTTCACCAGTAGATTTAGCACCTTATTTTACATAAAATAAGTCCTATAAGTCTACTTTCAAGAGTTGATATAGGTACAAACGAATAAAATGTTTATATATCACATTTTCAAATACCTATTTTTCTCCTTTTTACTCGATCTCCTAAACGGGTAAAGATAAGACATCGCGGTTTTCATCAGTGGATTAAGCACCTCAATTTACATAAAATAAGTCCTATAAGTCTACTCTCAAGAGTTGATAAAGGTACAAACAAATAAAATGTTTATATATCACATTTTCAAATATCTAATACTCTCCATTTTACTCGATCTCCTAAACGGTTAAAGATACAACATCGCGGTTTTCACCAGTAGATTTAGCACCTCATTTTACATAAAATAAGTCCTATAAGTCTACTTTCAAGAGTTGATAAAAGTAAAACGAATAAATAGTTTATATATCTCATTTTCAAATATCTATTATTCTCCATTTTATTCGATCTCCTAAACGGTCAAAGATAGGACATTGCGGTTTTCACCAGTGGATTTAGCACCTTATTTTACAAAGAATAAGTCCTATAAGTCTACACTCAAGAGTTGATAAAGGTACAAACGAATAAAATGTTTATATATCACATTTTCAAATATCTCTTCTCCATTTTACTCGATCATCTAAAAGGTTAAAGATAGGACATCGCGGTTTTCACCAGTGGATTTAGCACCTCATTTTACATAAAATAAGTAATATAAGTCTACTCTCAAGAGTTGATAAAGGTACAAACGAATAAAATGTTTATATATCACATTTTCAAATATCTATTATTTTCCATTTTACTCGATCTGCTAAACGGTTAAAGATAGGACATCGCGGTTTTCACCAGTGGATTTAGCACCTCATTTTACATAAAATAAGTCCTATAAGTCTACTTTCAAGAGTTGATAATGGTACAAACGAATAAAATGTTTATATATCACATTTTTATATATCTATTATTCTCCATTTTACTCGATCTCCTAAACGGTTAAAGATAGGACATCGTGGTTTTCTCCTTGGATTTAGCACCTCATTTTACATAAAATAAGTCCTATAAGTCTACTCTCAAGAGTTGATAAAGGTACAAACGAATAAAATGTTTATATATCACATTTTTATATATCTATTATTCTCCATTTTACTCGATCTCCTAAACGGTTAAAGATAGGACATCGCGGTTTTCACCAGTAGATTTAGCACCTCATTTTACATAAAATAAGTCTTATAAGTCTACTCTCAAGAGTTGATAAAGGTACAAACTAATAAAATGTTTATATATCACATTTTCAAATATCTATTATTCTCCATTTTATTCGATCTCCTAAACGGTCAAAGATAGGACATCGCGGTTTTCACCAGTGGATTTGGCACCTCTTTTTACATAAAATTAGTACTATAACCCTACTCTCAAGAATTGATAAAGGTACAAACGCATAAAATGTTTATATATCACATTTTCAAATATCTATTATTCTCCATTTTACTCGATCTCCTAAACGGTCAAAGATAGGACATCGCGGTTTTTACTAGTGGATTTAGCATCTCATATTACATAAAATAAGTCCTATAAGTCTACTTTCAAGAGTTGATAAAGGTACAAACGAATAAAATGTTTATATATCACATTTTCAAATATCTATTATACTCCATTTTCTCGATCTTTTAAACGGTTTAAGATAGGACATCGCGGTTTTCACCACTGGATTCAGCACCTCATTTTACATAAAATAAGTCCCATAAGTCTACTCTCAAGAGTTGATAAAGGTACAAACGAATAAAATGTTTATATATCACATTTTCAAATATCTATTATTCTCCATTTTACTCGATCTCCTAATCGGTTAAAGATAGGACATCGCGGTTTTCACCAGTGGATTTAGCACCTTATTTTACATAAAATAAGTTCTATAAGTCTACTCTCAAGAGTTGATAAAGGTACAAACGAATAAAATGTTTATATATCACATTTTCAAATATCCATTATTTTCCATTTTACTCGATCTCCTAAACGGTTCAAGATAGGACATCGCGGTTTTCACCAGTGGATTTAGCACTTCATTTTACATAAAATAAGTCCTATAAGTCTACTCTCAAGAGTTGATAAAGGTACAAACGAATAAAATGTTTATATATCACATTTTCAAATATCTATTAATATCCATTTTACTCGATCTCCTAAACGGTTAAAGATAGGACATCGCGGTTTTCTCCAGAGGATTTAGTACCTCATTTTACATAAAATAAGAACTATAAGTCTACTCTCAAGAGTTGATAAATGTAAAAACGAATAAAATGTTTATATATCACATTTTCAAATATCTATTATTCTCCATTTTACTCGATCTCCAAAACGGTTAAAGATAGGACATCGCGGTTCTCACCAGTGGATTTAGCCCCTCATTTTACATAAAATAGGCCCTATAAATCTACCCTCAAGAGTTGATCAAGGTACAAACGAATAAAATGTTTATATATTACATTTTCAAATATTCATTATTCTCCATTTTACTCGATCTCCTAAACGGTTAAAGATAGGACATCGCGGTTTCCACCAGTGAATTTAGCACCTCATTTTACATAAAATAGGTCCTATAAGTCTACCCTCAAGAGTTGATCAAGGTACAAACGAATAAAATGTTTATATATCACATTTTCAAATGTCTATTATTTTCCATTTTACTCGATCTCCTAAACGGCAAAAGATAGGACATCGCGGTTTTTATCAGTGGATTAAGCACCCCATTTTACATAAAATAAGTCCTATAAGTCTTTTATTAAGAGTTGATAAAGGTACAAACAATAAAATGTTTATTTATCACATTTTCAAATATCTATTATTCTCCATTTTACTCAATCTCCTAAACGGTTAAAGATAGGACATCGCGGTTTTTATCAGTGGATTAAGCACCCCATTTTACATAAAATAAGTCCTATAAGTCTACACTTAAGTGTTGATAAAGGTACAAACGAATAAAATGTTTATATATCACATTTTCAAATATCTATTATTCTCCATTTTACTCGATCTCCTAAACGGTTAAAGATATCACATCGCGGTTTTTACCAGTGGATTTAGCAGCTCATTTTACATAAAAAAGGTCCTATAAGTCTACTCTCAAGAGTTGATAAAGGTACAATCGAATAAAATGTTTATATATAACATTTTCAAATATCTGTTATTATCAATTTTACTCGATCTCTTAAACGGTTAAAGATAGGACATCGCGGATTTCACCAGTGGATTTAGCAGCTCATTTTACATAAAATAGGTCCAATAAGTCTACTCTCAAGAGTTGATAAAGGTACAATCGAATAAAATGTTTATATATAACATTTTCAAATATCTGTTATTATCAATTTTACTCGATCTCTTAAACGGTTAAAGATAGGACATCGCGGTTTTCACCAGTGGATTTAGCACCTCATTTTACATAAAATAGGTCCTATAAGTCTACCCTCAAGAGTTGATCAAGGTACAAACGAATAAAATGTTTATATATCACATTTTCAAATGTCTATTATTTTCCATTTTACTCGATCTCCTAAACGGCAAAAGATAGGACATCGCGGTTTTTATCAGTGGATTAAGCACCCCATTTTACATAAAATAAGTCCTATAAGTCTTTTATTAAGAGTTGATAAAGGTACAAACAATAAAATGTTTATTTATCACATTTTCAAATATCTATTATTCTCCATTTTACTCAATCTCCTAAACGGTTAAAGATAGGACATCGCGGTTTTTATCAGTGGATTAAGCACCCCATTTTACATAAAATAAGTCCTATAAGTCTACACTTAAGTGTTGATAAAGGTACAAACGAATAAAATGTTTATATATCACATTTTCAAATATCTATTATTCTCCATTTTACTCGATCTCCTAAACGGTTAAAGATATCACATCGCGGTTTTCACCAGTAGATTTAGCACTCATTTTACATAAAATAGGTCCTATAAGTCTACTCTCAAGAGTTGATAAAATTACAAACGAATAAAATGTTTATGTATCTCATTTTCAAATATCTATTATTCTCCATTTTACTCGATCTCCTAAACGGTTAAAGATATCACATCGCGGTTTTTACCAGTGGATTTAGCAGCTCATTTTACATAAAATAGGTCCTATAAGTCTACTCTCAAGAGTTGATAAAGGTACAATCGAATAAAATGTTTATATATAACATTTTCAAATATCTGTTATTATCAATTTTACTCGATCTCTTAAACGGTTAAAGATAGGACATCGCGGATTTCACCAGTGGATTTAGCACCTCATTTTACATAAAATAAGTCCTATAAGTCTACTTTCAAGAGTTGATAAAGGTAAAAACGAATAAAATGTTTATATATCACATTTTCCAATATATATTTTTCTCCATTTTACTCGATCTCCTAAACGGTTCAAGATAGGAAATAGCGGATTTCACCAGTGGATTTAGCACCTCATTTTACATAAAATAAGTCCTATAAGTCTACTCTTAAGAGTTGATAAAGGTAAAAACGAATAAAATGTTTATATCACATTTTCAAATATCTATTATTCTCCATTTTACTCGATCTCCTAAACGGTTAAAGATAGGACATCGCGGTTTTCACCAGTCGATTTAGCACCTCATTTTACATAAAATAACTTTTATAATTCTACTCTCAAGAGTAGATAATGGTACAAACGAATAAAATGTTTATATATCACATTTTCAAATATCTGTTATTATTAATTTTACTCGATCTCTTAAACGGTTAGAGATAGGACATCGCGGTTTTTACCAGTGGATTTAGCACCTTATTTTACATAAAATAAGTCCTATAAGTTTACTCTCAAGAGTTGATAAAGGTACAAACGAATAAAGTGTTTATATATCACATTTTCAGATATCTATTATTCTCCATTTTACTCGATCTTCTAAACGGTTAAAGATAGGACATCGCGGTTTTCACCAGTGGATTTAGCACCTCTTTTTACATAAAATAAGTCCTATAAGTCTACTCTCAAGAGTTGATAAAGGAACAAACAAATAAAATGTTTATATATCACATTTTCAAATATCTATTATTCTCAATTTTACTCGATCTCCTAAACGGTTAAAGATAGGACATCGCGGTTTTAACCAGTGGATTTAGCACCTTATTTTACATAAAATAAGTCTTATAAGTCTACTCTCAAGAGTTGATAAAGGTACAAACAAATAAAATGTTTATATATAACATTTTCAAATATCTATTATTCTCCATTTTACTCGATCTCCTAAGCAGTTCAAGATAGGACATCGCGGTTTTCACCAGTGGATTTAGCACCTCATTTTACATAAAATAAGTCCTATAAGTCTACTCTTAAAAGTTGATAAAGGTACAAACGAATAAAATTTTTATATATCACATTTTCAAATATCTATTATTCTCAATTTTACTTGATCTCCTAAACGGTTAAAGATAGGACATCGCGGTTTTTATTAGTGGATTTAGCACCTCATTTTACATAAAATAAGTTTTATAAGTCTACTCTCAAGAGTTGATAAAGGTACAAACGAATAAAATGTATATATATCACATTTTCAAATATCTATTATTCTCCATTTTACTCGATCTCCTAGACGGTGATAGATAGGACATCGCGGTTTTCACCAGTGGATTTAGCACCTCATTTTACATAAAATATGTCCTATAAGTATACTCTCAAGGGTTGATAAAGGTACAAACGAATAAAATGTTTATATATCACATTTTCAAATATCTATTATTCTCCATTTTACTCAATCTCCTAAACGGTTAAAGATAGGACATCGCGGTTTTCACCAGTGAATTTAGCACCTTATTTTACATAAAATAAGTCCTATAAGTCTACTCTCAAGAGTTGATAAAGGTACAAACGAATAAAATGTTTATATATCACATTTTCAAATATCTATTTTTCTCCATTTTACTCGATCTCCTAAACGGTTAAAGATAGGAATCGCGGTTTTCACCAGTAGATTTAGCACCTCATTTTACATAAAATAAGTCCTATAAGTCTACTCTTAAGAGTTGATAAAGGTACAAAAGAATAAAATGTTTATATATCACATTATCAAATATCTATTATTCTCCATTTAACCCGATCTCCTAAACGGTTAAAGATAGGACATCGCGGTTTTCACCAGTGAATTTAGCACCTCATTTTACATAAAATAAGTCCTATAAGTCTTCTCTCAAGAGTTGATAATTGTACAAACGAATAAAATGTTTATATATCACATTATCAAATATCTATTATTCTCCATATTACCCGATCTCCAAAACGGTTAAAGATAGGACATCGCGGTTTCCACCAGTGGATTTAGCACCTCATTTTACATAAAATAGGTCCTATAAGTCTACCCTCAAGAGTTGATCAAGGTACAAACGAATAAAATGTTTATATATCACATTTTCAAATATCTATTATTCTCCATTTTACTCAATCTCCTAAACGGTTAAAGATAGGACATCGCGGTTTTTATCAGTGGATTAAGCACCCCATTTTACATAAAATAAGTCCTATAAGTCTACACTTAAGTGTTGATAAAGGTACAAACGAATAAAATGTTTATATATCACATTTTCAAATATCTATTATTCTCCATTTTACTCGATCTCCTAAACGGTTAAAGATATCACATCGCGGTTTTCACCAGTAGATTTAGCACTCATTTTACATAAAATAGGTCCTATAAGTCTACTCTCAAGAGTTGATAAAGTTACAAACGAATAAAATGTTTATGTATCTCATTTTCAAATATCTATTATTCTCCATTTTACTCGATCTCCTAAACGGTTAAAGATATCACATCGCGGTTTTTACTAGTGGATTTAGCAGCTCATTTTACATAAAATAGGTCCTATAAGTCTACTCTCAAGAGTTGATAAAGGTACAATCGAATAAAATGTTTATATATAACATTTTCAAATATCTGTTATTATCAATTTTACTCGATCTCTTAAACGGTTAAAGATAGGACATCGCGGATTTCACCAGTGGATTTAGCACCTCATTTTACATAAAATAAGTCCTATAAGTCTACTTTCAAGAGTTGATAAAGGTAAAAACGAATAAAATGTTTATATATCACATTTTCAAATATATATTTTTCTCCATTTTACTCGATCTCCTAAACGGTTCAAGATAGGAAATAGCGGATTTCACCAGTGGATTTAGCACCTCATTTTACATAAAATAAGTCCTATAAGTCTACTCTCAAGAGTTGATAAAGGTAAAAACGAATAAAATGTTTATATATCACATTTTCAAATATGTATTATTCTCCATTTCACTCGATCTCCTAAACGGTTAAAGATAGGACATCGCGGTTTTCACCAGTCGATTTAGCACCTCATTTTACATAAAATAACTTTTATAATTCTACTCTCAAGAGTAGATAATGGTACAAACGAATAAAATGTTTATATATCACATTTTCAAATATCTGTTATTATTAATTTTACTCGATCTCTTAAACGGTTATAGATAGGACATCGCGGTTTTTACCAGTGGATTTAGCACCTTATTTTACATAAAATAAGTCCTATAAGTCTACTCTCAAGAGTTGATAAAGGTACAAACGAATAAAGTGTTTATATATCACATTTTCAGATATCTATTATTCTCCATTTTACTCGATCTCCTAAACGGTTAAAGATAGGACATCGCGGTTTTCACCAGTGGATTTAGCACCTCTTTTTACATAAAATAAGTCCTATAAGTCTACTCTCAAGAGTTGATAAAGGAACAAACAAATAAAATGTTTATATATCACATTTTCAAATATCTATTATTCTCAATTTTACTCGATCTCCTAAACGGTTAAAGATAGGACATCGCGGTTTTAACCAGTGGATTTAGCACCTTATTTTACATAAAATAAGTCTTATAAGTCTACTCTCAAGAGTTGATAAAGGTACAAACAAATAAAATGTTTATATATAACATTTTCAAATATCTATTATTCTCCATTTTACTCGATCTCCTAAGCAGTTCAAGATAGGACATCGCGGTTTTCACCAGTGGATTTAGCACCTCATTTTACATAAAATAAGTCCTATAAGTCTACTCTTAAAAGTTGATAAAGGTACAAACGAATAAAATTTTTATATATCACATTTTCAAATATCTATTATTCTCAATTTTACTTGATCTCCTAAACGGTTAAAGATAGGACATCGCGGTTTTTATTAGTGGATTTAGCACCTCATTTTACATAAAATAAGTTTTATAAGTCTACTCTCAAGAGTTGATAAAGGTACAAACGAATAAAATGTTTATATATCACATTTTCAAATATCTATTATTCTCCATTTTACTCGATCTCCTAGACGGTGATAGATAGGACATCGCGGTTTTCACCAGTGGATTTAGCACCTCATTTTACATAAAATATGTCCTATAAGTATACTCTCAAGGGTTGATAAAGGTACAAACGAATAAAATGTTTATATATCACATTTTCAAATATCTATTATTCTCCATTTTACTCAATCTCCTAAACGGTTAAAGATAGGACTTCGCGGTTTTCACCAGTGAATTTAGCACCTTATTTTACATAAAATAAGTCCTATAAGTCTACTCTCAAGAGTTGATAAAGGTACAAACGAATAAAATGTTTATATATCACATTTTCAAATATCTATTTTTCTCCATTTTACTCGATCTCCTAAACGGTTAAAGATAGGAATCGCGGTTTTCACCAGTAGATTTAGCACCTCATTTTACATAAAATAAGTCCTATAAGTCTACTCTTAAGAGTTGATAAAGGTACAAAAGAATAAAATGTTTATATATCACATTATCAAATATCTATTATTCTCCATTTTACTCGATCTCCTAAACGGTTAAAGATAGGACATCGCGGTTTTCACCAGTGGATTTAGCACCTCATTTTACATAAAATAAGTCCTATAAGTCTTCTCTCAAGAGTTGATAATTGTACAAA
Source organism: Silvanus unidentatus (assembly GCA_963930825.1). Classification (NCBI taxonomy): domain Eukaryota; kingdom Metazoa; phylum Arthropoda; class Insecta; order Coleoptera; family Silvanidae; genus Silvanus; species Silvanus unidentatus. Next base: position 10,856,508 of record OZ005757.1, on the reverse strand, counting down.
CGAATAAAATGTTTATATATCACATTATCAAATATCTATTATTCTCCATATTACCCGATCTCCAAAACGGTTAAAGATAGGACATCGCGGTTTCCACCAGTGGATTTAGCACCTCATTTTACATAAAATAGGTCCTATAAGTCTACCCTCAAGAGTTGATCAAGGTACAAACGAATAAAATGTTTATATATCACATTTTCAAATGTCTATTATTTTCCATTTTACTCGATCTCCTAAACGGCAAAAGATAGGACATCGCGGTTTTTATCAGTGGATTAAGCACCCCATTTTACATAAAATAAGTCCTATAAGTCTTTTATTAAGAGTTGATAAAGGTACAAACAATAAAATGTTTATTTATCACATTTTCAAATATCTATTATTCTCCATTTTACTCAATCTCCTAAACGGTTAAAGATAGGACATCGCGGTTTTTATCAGTGGATTAAGCACCTCATTTTACATAAAATAAGTCCTATAAGTCTACACTTAAGTGTTGATAAAGGTACAAACGAATAAAATGTTTATATATCACATTTTCAAATATCTATTATTCTCCATTTTACTCGATCTCCTAAACGGTTAAAGATATCACATCGCGGTTTTCACCAGTAGATTTAGCACTCATTTTACATAAAATAGGTCCTATAAGTCTACTCTCAAGAGTTGATAAAGTTACAAAAGAATAAAATGTTTATGTATCTCATTTTCAAATATCTATTATTCTCCATTTTACTCGATCTCCTAAACGGTTAAAGATATCACATCGCGGTTTTTACCAGTGGATTTAGCAGCTCATTTTACATAAAATAGGTCCTATAAGTCTACTCTCAAGAGTTGATAAAGGTACAATCGAATAAAATGTTTATATATAACATTTTCAAATATCTGTTATTATCAATTTTACTCGATCTCTTAAACGGTTAAAGATAGGACATCGCGGATTTCACCAGTGGATTTAGCACCTCATTTTACATAAAATAAGTCCTATAAGTCTACTTTCAAGAGTTGATAAAGGTAAAAACGAATAAAATGTTTATATATCACATTTTCAAATATATATTTTTCTCCATTTTACTCGATCTCCTAAACGGTTCAAGATAGGAAATAGCGGATTTCACCAGTGGATTTAGCACCTCATTTTACATAAAATAACTTTTATAATTCTACTCTCAAGAGTAGATAATGGTACAAACGAATAAAACGTTTATATATCACATTTTCAAATATCTGTTATTATTAATTTTACTAGATCTCTTAAACGGTTAGAGATAGGACATCGCGGTTTTTACCAGTGGATTTAGCACCTTATTTTACATAAAATAAGTCTTATAAGTCTACTCTCAAGAGTTGATAAAGGTACAAACAAATAAAATGTTTATATATAACATTTTCAAATATCTATTATTCTCCATTTTACTCGATCTCCTAAGCAGTTCAAGATAGGACATCGCGGTTTTCACCAGTGGATTTAGCACCTCATTTTACATAAAATAAGTCCTATAAGTCTACTCTTAAAAGTTGATAAAGGTACAAACGAATAAAATTTTTATATATCACATTTTCAAATATCTATTATTCTCAATTTTACTTGATCTCCTAAACGGTTAAAGATAGGACATCGCGGTTTTTATTAGTGGATTTAGCACCTCATTTTACATAAAATAAGTTTTATAAGTCTACTCTCAAGAGTTGATAAAGGTACAAACGAATAAAATGTTTATATATCACATTTTCAAATATCTATTATTCTCCATTTTACTCGATCTCCTAGACGGTGATAGATAGGACATCGCGGTTTTCACCAGTGGATTTAGCACCTCATTTTACATAAAATATGTCCTATAAGTCTACTCTCAAGGGTTGATAAAGGTACAAACGAATAAAATGTTTATATATCACATTTTCAAATATCTATTATTCTCCATTTTACTCAATCTCCTAAACGGTTAAAGATAGGACATCGCGGTTTTCACCAGTGGATTTAGCACCTCATTTTACATAAAATATGTCCTATAAGTCTACTCTCAAGGGTTGATAAAGGTACAAACGAATAAAATGTTTATATATCACATTTTCAAATATCTATTATTCTCCATTTTACTCAATCTCCTAAACGGTTAAAGATAGGACATCGCGGTTTTCACCAGTGAATTTAGCACCTTATTTTACATAAAATAAGTCCTATAAGTCTACTCTCAAGAGTTGATAAAGGTACAAACGAATAAAATGTTTATATATCACATTTTCAAATATCTATTTTTCTCCATTTTACTCGATCTCCTAAACGGTTAAAGATAGGAATCGCGGTTTTCACCAGTAGATTTAGCACCTCATTTTACATAAAATAAGTCCTATAAGTCTACTCTTAAGAGTTGATAAAGGTACAAAAGAATAAAATGTTTATATATCACATTATCAAATATCTATTATTCTCCATTTAACCCGATCTCCTAAACGGTTAAAGATAGGACATTGCGGTTTTCACCAGTGAATTTAGCACCTCATTTTACATAAAATAGGTCCTATAAGTCTACTCTCAAGAGTTGATAAAGGTAAAAACGTATAAAATGTTTATATATCACATTTTCAAATATCTATTTTTCTCCATTTTACTCGATCTCCTAAACGGTTAAAGATAGGACATCGCGGTTTTCACCAGTGGATTTAGCATCTCATTTTACATAAAATTGGTCTTATAAGTCTACTCTCAAGAGTTGATAAAGGTAAAAACGAATAAAATGTTTATATATCACATTTTCAAATATCTATTTTTCTCCATTTTACTCGAACTCCTAATCGGTTGAAGATAGGACATCGCGGTTTTCACCAGTGGTTTTAGCACCTAATTTTACATAAAATAGGTCCTATAAGTCTACTGTCAAGAGTTAATAAAGGTACAAACGAATAAATTTTTATATATCACATTTTCAAATATCTAATATTCTCCATTTTACTCGATCTTCTAACCGGTTAAAGATAGGACATCGCGGTTTTCACCAGTGGATTTAGCACCTCATTTTATATTAAATAAGTCCTATAAATCTACTCTCAAGAGTTGATAAAGGTACAAACGAATAAAATGTTTATATATCACATTTTCAAATATCTATTATTCTCCATTTTACTCGATCTCCTAAACGGTTAAAGATAGGACATCGTGGTTTTCACCAGTGGATTTAGCACCTCAGTTTACATTAAATAAGTAATATAAGTCAACTCTCAAGAGTTGATAAAGGTACAAACGAATAAAATGTTTTTATATCACATTTTCAAATATCAATTATTCTCCATTTTACTCGATCTCCTAAACGGTTAAATATAGGACATCACGGTTTTCAATAGTATATTAAGCACCTAATTTTACATAAAATAAGTCTTATAAGTCTACTCTCAAGAGTTGATAATGGTATAAACGAATAAAATCTTTATATATCACACTTTCAAATATCTATTATTTTCCATTTTACTCGATCTCCTAAACGGTTAAAGATAGGACATCGCGGTTTTTACCTGTGGATTTAGCACCTCATTTTACATCAAATAAGTCCTATAAGTCTACTCTCAAGAGTTGATAAAAGTACAAACGAATAAAATGTTTATATATCACATTTTCAAATATCTATTATTTTCCTTTTTACTCGATCTCCTTAACAGTTAAAGATAGGACATCGCGGATTTCACCAGTGGATTTAGCACCTCATTTTACATAAAATAAGTCCTATAAGTCTACTTTCAAGAGTTGATAAAGGTACAAACGAATAAAACGTTTATATATCACATTTTCAAATATCTATTTTTCTCCATTTTACTCGATCTCCTAATCGGTTCAAGATAGGACATCGCGGTTTTCACCAGTGGTTTTAGCACCTCATTTTACATAAAATAGGTCCTATAAGTCTACTCTCAAGAGTTAATAAAGGTACAAACGAATAAATTTTTATATATCACATTTTCAAATATCTAATATTCTCCATTTTACTCGATCTCCTAACCGGTTAAAGATAGGACATCGCGGTTTTCACCAGTGGATTAAGCACCTCATTTTATATTAAATAAGTCCAATAAGTCTACTCTCAAGAGTTGATAAAGGTACAAACGAATAAAATGTTTATATATCACATTTTCAAATATCTATTATTCTCCATTTTACTCGATCTCCTAAACGGTTAAAGATAGGACATCGTGGTTTTCACCAGTGGATTTAGCACCTTATTTTACATCAAATAAGTCCTATAAGTCTACTCTCAAGAGTTGATAAAAGTACAAACGAATAAAATGTTTATATATCACATTTTCAAATATCTATTATTTTCCTTTTTACTCGATCTCCTTAACAGTTAAAGATAGGACATCGCGGATTTCACCAGTGGATTTAGCACCTCATTTTACATAAAATAAGTTCTATAAGTCTACTTTCAAGAGTTGATAAAGGTACAAACGAATAAAATGTTTATATATCACATTTTCAAATATCTATTATTCTCCTTTTTACTCGATCTCCTAAACGGTTAAAGATAGGACATCGCGGTTTTCACCAGTGGATTAAGCACCTCATTTTACATAAAATAAGTCCTATAAGTCTACTTTCAAGAGTTGATAAAGGTACAAACGAATAAAATGTTTATATATCACATTTTCAAATATCTATTATTCTCCATTTTACTCGATCTCCTAAACGGTTAAAGATAGGACATCGTGGTTTTCACCAGTGGATTTAGCACCTCAGTTTACATTAAATAAGTAATATAAGTCAACTCTCAAGAGTTGATAAAGGTACAAACGAATAAAATGTTTATATATCACATTTTCAAATATCAATTATTCTCCATTTTACTCGATCTCCTAAACGGTTAAATATAGGACATCACGGTTTTCAATAGTATATTAAGCATCTAATTTTACATAAAATAAGTCTTATAAGTCTACTCTCAAGAGTTGATAATGGTATAAACGAATAAAATGTTTATATATCACATTTTCAAATATCAATTATTCTCCATTTTACTCGATCTCCTAAACGGTTAAATATAGGACATCACGGTTTTCAATAGTATATTAAGCACCTAATTTTACATAAAATAAGTCTTATAAGTCTACTCTCAAGAGTTGATAAAGGTAAAAACGAATAAAATGTTTATATATCACATTTTCAAATATCTATTTTTCTCCATTTTACTCGATGTCCTAACCGGTTAAAGATAGGACATCGCGGTTTTCACCAGTGGATTTAGCACCTCATTTTATATTAAATAAGTCCTATAAGTCTACTCTCAAGAGTTGATAAAGGTACAAACGAATAAAATGTTTATATATCACATTTTCAAATATCTATTTTTCTCCATTTTACTCGAACTCCTAATCGGTTGAAGATAGGACATCGCGGTTTTCACCAGTGGTTTTAGCACCTAATTTTACATAAAATAGGTCCTATAAGTCTACTGTCAAGAGTTAATAAAGGTACAAACGAATAAATTTTTATATATCACATTTTCAAATATCTAATATTCTCCATTTTACTCGATCTCCTAACCGGTTAAAGATAGGACATCGCGGTTTTCACCAGTGGATTTAGCACCTCATTTTATATTAAATAAGTCCTATAAATCTACTCTCAAGAGTTGATAAAGGTACAAACGAATAAAATGTTTATATATCACATTTTCAAATATCTATTATTCTCCATTTTACTCGATCTCCTAAACGGTTAAAGATAGGACATCGTGGTTTTCACCAGTGGATTTAGCACCTCAGTTTACATTAAATAAGTAATATAAGTCAACTCTCAAGAGTTGATAAAGGTACAAACGAATAAAATGTTTATATATCACATTTTCAAATATCAATTATTCTCCATTTTACTCGATCTCCTAAACGGTTAAATATAGGACATCACGGTTTTCAATAGTATATTAAGCACCTAATTTTACATAAAATAAGTCTTATAAGTCTACTCTCAAGAGTTGATAATGGTACAAACGAATAAAATCTTTATATATCACACTTTCAAATATCTATTATTTTCCATTTTACTCGATCTCCTAAACGGTTAAAAATAGGACATCGCGGTTTTTACCTGTGGATTTAGCACCTCATTTTACATCAAATAAGTCCTATAAGTCTACTCTCAAGAGTTGATAAAAGTACAAACGAATAAAATGTTTATATATCACATTTTCAAATATCTATTATTTTCCTTTTTACTCGATCTCCTTAACAGTTAAAGATAGGACATCGCGGATTTCACCAGTGGATTTAGCACCTCATTTTACATAAAATAAGTCCTATAAGTCTACTTTCAAGAGTTGATAAAGGTACAAACGAATAAAACGTTTATATATCACATTTTCAAATATCTATTTTTCTCCATTTTACTCGATCTCCTAATCGGTTCAAGATAGGACATCGCGGTTTTCACCAGTGGTTTTAGCACCTCATTTTACATAAAATAGGTCCTATAAGTCTACTCTCAAGAGTTAATAAAGGTACAAACGAATAAATTTTTATATATCACATTTTCAAATATCTAATATTCTCCATTTTACTCGATCTCCTAACCGGTTAAAGATAGGACATCGCGGTTTTCACCAGTGGATTTAGCACCTCATTTTATATTAAATAAGTCCTATAAGTCTACTCTCAAGAGTTGATAAAGGTACAAACGAATAAAATGTTTATATATCACATTTTCAAATATCTATTATTCTCCATTTTACTCGATCTCCTAAACGGTTAAAGATAGGACATCGTGGTTTTCACCAGTGGATTTAGCACCTTATTTTACATCAAATAAGTCCTATAAGTCTACTCTCAAGAGTTGATAAAAGTACAAACGAATAAAATGTTTATATATCACATTTTCAAATATCTATTATTTTCCTTTTTACTCGATCTCCTTAACAGTTAAAGATAGGACATCGCGGATTTCACCAGTGGATTTAGCACCTCATTTTACATAAAATAAGTTCTATAAGTCTACTTTCAAGAGTTGATAAAGGTACAAACGAATAAAATGTTTATATATCACATTTTCAAATATCTATTATTCTCCTTTTTACTCGATCTCCTAAACGGTTAAAGATAGGACATCGCGGTTTTCACCAGTGGATTAAGCACCTTATTTTACATTAAATAAGTCCTATAAGTCTACTTTCAAGAGTTGATAAAGGTACAAACGAATAAAATGTTTATATATCACATTTTCAAATATCTATTATTCTCCTTTGTACTCGATCTCCTAAACGGGTAAAGATAAGACATCGCGGTTTTCATCAGTGGATTAAGCACCTCATTTTACATAAAATAAGTCCTATAAGTCTACTTTCAAGAGTTGATAAAGGTACAAGCGAATAAAATGTTTATATATCACATTTTCAAATATCTAATACTCTCCATTTTACTCGATCTCCTAAACGGTTTAAGATAGGACATCGCGGTTTCCACCAGTAGATTTAGCACCTCATTTTACATAAAATAAGTCCTATAAGTCTACTTTCAAGAGTTGATATAGGTACAAACGAATAAAATGTTTATATATCACATTTTCAAATACCTATTATTCTCCTTTTTACTCGATCTCCAAAACGGGTAAAGATAAGACATCGCGGTTTTCATCAGTGGATTAAGCACCTCAATTTACATAAAATAAGTCCTATAAGTCTACTCTCAAGAGTTGATAAAGGTACAAAAGAATAAAATGTTTATATATCACATTTTCAAATACCTATTATTCTCCTTTTTACTCGATCTCCAAAACGGGTAAAGATAAGACATCGCGGTTTTCATCAGTGGATTAAGCACCTCAATTTACATAAAATAGGTCCTATAAGTCTACTCTCAAGAGTTGATAAAGGTACAAACGAATAAAATGTTTATATATCACATTTTCAAATATCTAATACTCTCCATTTTACTCGATCTCCAAAACGGGTAAAGATAAGACATCGCGGTTTTCATCAGTGGATTAAGCACCTCAATTTACATAAAATAGGTCCTATAAGTCTACTCTCAAGAGTTGATAAAGGTACAAACGAATAAAATGTTTATATATCACATTTTCAAATATCTAATACTCTCCATTTTACTCGATCTCCAAAACGGGTAAAGATAAGACATCGCGGTTTTCATCAGTGGATTAAGCACCTCATTTTACATAAAATAAGTCCTATAAGTCTACTTTCAAGAGTTGATATAGGTACAAACGAATAAAATGTATATATATCACATTTTCAAATACCTATTATTCTCCTTTTTACTCGATCTCCAAAACGGGTAAAGATAAGACATCGCGGTTTTCATCAGTGGATTAAGCACCTCAATTTACATAAAATAGGTCCTATAAGTCTACTCTCAAGAGTTGATAAAGGTACAAACGAATAAAATGTTTATATATCACATTTTCAAATATCTAATACTCTCCATTTTACTCGATCTCCTAAACGGTTAAAGATACAACATCGCGGTTTTCACCAGTAGATTTAGCACCTCATTTTACATAAAATAAGTCCTATAAGTCTACTTTCGAGAGTTGATAAAAGTTAAACGAATAAATAGTTTATATATCTCATTTTCAAATATCTATTATTCTCCATTTTATTCAATCTCCTAAACGGTCAAAGATAGGACATTGCGGTTTTCACCAGTGGATTTAGCACCTTATTTTACATAGAATAAGTACTATAAGTCTACACTCAAGAGTTGATAAAGGTACAAACGAATAAAATGTTTATATATCACATTTTCAAATATCTCTTCTCCATTTTACTCGATCATCTAAAAGGTTAAAGATAGGACATCGCGGTTTTCACCAGTGGATTTAGCACCTCATTTTATATTAAATAAGTTCTATAAGTCTAATCTCAAGAGTTGATAAAGGTACAAACGAATAATACGTTTATATATCACATTTTCAAATATCTATTATTCTCCTTTTTACTCGATCTCCTAAACGGTTAAAGATAGGACATCGCGGTTTTCACCAGTGGATTTAGCACCTCATTTTATATTAAATAAGTCCTATAAGTCTACTCTCAAGAGTTGATAAAGGTAAAAACGAATAAAATGTTTATATATCACACTTTCAAATATCTATTATTCTCCATTTTACTCGATCTCCTAAACGGTTAAAGATAGGACATCGTGGTTTTCACCAGTGGATTTAGCACCTCATTTTACATCAAATAAGTCCTATAAGTCTACTCTCAAGAGTTGATAAAAGTACAAACGAATAAAATGTTTATATATCACATTTTCAAATATCTATTATTTTCCTTTTTACTCGATCTCCTTAACAGTTAAAGATAGGACATCGCGGATTTCACCAGTGGATTTAGCACCTCATTTTACATAAAATAAGTTCTATAAGTCTACTTTCAAGAGTTGATAAAGGTACAAACGAATAAAATGTTTATATATCACATTTTCAAATATCTATTATTCTCCTTTTTACTCGATCTCCTTAACAGTTAAAGATAGGACATCGCGGATTTCACCAGTGGATTTAGCACCTCATTTTACATAAAATAAGTCCTATAAGTCTACTTTCAAGAGTTGATAAAGGTACAAACGAATAAAATGTTTATATATCACATTTTCAAATATCAATTATTCTCCTTTTTACTCGATCTCCTAAGCGGGTAAAGATAAGACATCGCGGTTTTCACCAGTGGATTAAGCACCTCATTTTACATAAAATAAGTCCTACAAGTCTACTTTCAAGAGTTGATAAAGGTACAAACGAATAAAATGTTTATATATCACATTTTCAAATATCTATTATTCTCCTTTTTACTCGATCTCCTAAGCGGGTAAAGATAAGACATCGCGGTTTTCATCAGTGGATTAAGCACCCCATTTTACATAAAATAAGTCCTATAAGTCTACTTTCAAGGGTTGATAAAGGTACAAGCGAATAAAATGTTTATATATCACATTTTCAAATATCTAATACTCTCCATTTTACTCGATCTCCTAAACGGTTAAATATAGGACATCGCGGTTTTCACCAGTAGATTTAGCACCTCATTTTACATAAAATAAGTCCTATAAGTCTACTTTCAAGAGTTGATATAGGTACAAACGAATAAAATGTTTATATATCACATTTTCAAATACTTATTATTCTCCTTTTTACTCGATCTCCTAAACGGGTAAAGATAAGACATCGCGGTTTTCATCAGTGGATTAAGCACCTCAATTTACATAAAATAAGTCCTATAAGTCTACTCTCAAGGGTTGATAAAGGTACAAACGAATAAAATGTTTATATTTCACATTTTCAAATATCTAATACTCTCCATTTTACTCGATCTCCTAAACGGTTAAAGATACAACATCGCGGTTTTCACCAGTAGATTTAGCACCTCATTTTACATAAAATAAGTCTTATAAGTCTACTCTTAAGAGTTGATAAAGGTACAAACGAATAAAATGTTTATATATCACAATTTCAAATATCTATTATTCTCCATTTTACTCGATCTCCTAAACGGTTAAAAATAGGACATCGCGGTTTTCACCAGTGGATTTAGCACCTCATTTTACATAAAATAAGTCCTATAAGTCTACTCTTAAGAGTTGATAAAGGTAAAAACGTATAAAATGTTTATATATCACATTTTCAAATATCTATTTTTCTCCATTTTACTCGATCTCCTAAACGGTTCAAGATAGGACATAGCGGATTTCACCAGTGGATTTAGCACCTCATTTTACATAAAATAAGTACTATAAGTCTACACTCAAGAGTTGATAAAGGTACAAACGAATAAAATGTTTATATATCACATTTTCAAATATCTCTTCTCCATTTTACTCGATCATCTAAAAGGTTAAAGATAGGACATCGCGGTTTTCACCAGTGGATTTAGCACCTCATTTTACATAAAATAAGTCATATAAGTCTACTCTCAAGAGTTGATAAAGGTACAAAGGAATAAAATGTTTATATATCACATTTTAATATATCTATTATTCTCCATTTTACTCGATCTCCTAAACGGTTAAAGATAGGAATCGCGGTTTTCACCAGTAGATTTAGCACCTCATTTTACATAAAATAAGTCTTATAAGTCTACTCTTAAGAGTTGATAAAGGTACAAACGAATAAAATGTTTATATATCACAATTTCAAATATCTATTATTCTCCATTTTACTCGATCTCCTAAACGGTTAAAAATAGGACATCGCGGTTTTCACCAGTGGATTTAGCACCTCATTTTACATAAAATAAGTCCTATAAGTCTACTCTTAAGAGTTGATAAAGGTACAAAAGAATAAAATGTTTATATACCACATTATCAAATATCTATTATTTTCCATTTTACTCGATCTCCAAAACGGTTAAAGATAGGACATCGCGGTTTTCACCAGTGGATTTAGCACCTCATTTTACATAAAATAAGTCCTATAAGTCTACTTTCAAGAGTTGATAAAGGTACAAACGAATAAAATGTTTATATATCACATTTTCAAATATCTATTATTTTCCATTTTACTCGATCTCCTATACGGTTAAAGATAGGACATCGCGGTTTTCACCAGTGGATTTAGCACCTCATTTTACATAAAATAAGTCCTATAAGTCTACTTTCAAGAGTTGATAATGGTACAAACGAATAAAATGTTTATATATCACATTTTTATATATCTATTATTCTCCATTTTACTCGATCTCCTAAACGGTTAAAGATAGGACATCGTGGTTTTCACCTTGGATTTAGCACCTTATTTTACATAAAATAAGTCCTATAAGTCTACTCTCAAGTGTTGATAAAGGTACAAACGAATAAAATATTTATATATCACATTTTTATATATCTCTTATTCTCCATTTTACTCGATCTCCTAAACGGTTAAAGATAGGAATCGCGGTTTTCACCAGTAGATTTAGCACCTCATTTTACATAAAATAAGTCCTATAAGTATACTTTCAAGAGTTGATAAAGGTACAAGCGAATAAAATGTTTATATATCACATTTTCAAATATCTAATACTCTCCATTTTACTCGATCTCCTAAACGGTTAAAGATAGGACATCGCGGTTTTCACCAGTAGATTTAGCACCTTATTTTACATAAAATAAGTCCTATAAGTCTACTTTCAAGAGTTGATATAGGTACAAACGAATAAAATGTTTATATATCACATTTTCAAATACCTATTTTTCTCCTTTTTACTCGATCTCCTAAACGGGTAAAGATAAGACATCGCGGTTTTCATCAGTGGATTAAGCACCTCAATTTACATAAAATAAGTCCTATAAGTCTACTCTCAAGAGTTGATAAAGGTACAAACAAATAAAATGTTTATATATCACATTTTCAAATATCTAATACTCTCCATTTTACTCGATCTCCTAAACGGTTAAAGATACAACATCGCGGTTTTCACCAGTAGATTTAGCACCTCATTTTACATAAAATAAGTCCTATAAGTCTACTTTCAAGAGTTGATAAAAGTAAAACGAATAAATAGTTTATATATCTCATTTTCAAATATCTATTATTCTCCATTTTATTCGATCTCCTAAACGGTCAAAGATAGGACATTGCGGTTTTCACCAGTGGATTTAGCACCTTATTTTACAAAGAATAAGTCCTATAAGTCTACACTCAAGAGTTGATAAAGGTACAAACGAATAAAATGTTTATATATCACATTTTCAAATATCTCTTCTCCATTTTACTCGATCATCTAAAAGGTTAAAGATAGGACATCGCGGTTTTCACCAGTGGATTTAGCACCTCATTTTACATAAAATAAGTAATATAAGTCTACTCTCAAGAGTTGATAAAGGTACAAACGAATAAAATGTTTATATATCACATTTTCAAATATCTATTATTTTCCATTTTACTCGATCTGCTAAACGGTTAAAGATAGGACATCGCGGTTTTCACCAGTGGATTTAGCACCTCATTTTACATAAAATAAGTCCTATAAGTCTACTTTCAAGAGTTGATAATGGTACAAACGAATAAAATGTTTATATATCACATTTTTATATATCTATTATTCTCCATTTTACTCGATCTCCTAAACGGTTAAAGATAGGACATCGTGGTTTTCTCCTTGGATTTAGCACCTCATTTTACATAAAATAAGTCCTATAAGTCTACTCTCAAGAGTTGATAAAGGTACAAACGAATAAAATGTTTATATATCACATTTTTATATATCTATTATTCTCCATTTTACTCGATCTCCTAAACGGTTAAAGATAGGACATCGCGGTTTTCACCAGTAGATTTAGCACCTCATTTTACATAAAATAAGTCTTATAAGCCTACTCTCAAGAGTTGATAAAGGTACAAACTAATAAAATGTTTATATATCACATTTTCAAATATCTATTATTCTCCATTTTATTCGATCTCCTAAACGGTCAAAGATAGGACATCGCGGTTTTCACCAGTGGATTTGGCACCTCTTTTTACATAAAATTAGTACTATAACCCTACTCTCAAGAATTGATAAAGGTACAAACGCATAAAATGTTTATATATCACATTTTCAAATATCTATTATTCTCCATTTTACTCGATCTCCTAAACGGTCAAAGATAGGACATCGCGGTTTTTACTAGTGGATTTAGCATCTCATATTACATAAAATAAGTCCTATAAGTCTACTTTCAAGAGTTGATAAAGGTACAAACGAATAAAATGTTTATATATCACATTTTCAAATATCTATTATACTCCATTTTCTCGATCTTTTAAACGGTTTAAGATAGGACATCGCGGTTTTCACCACTGGATTCAGCACCTCATTTTACATAAAATAAGTCCCATAAGTCTACTCTCAAGAGTTGATAAAGGTACAAACGAATAAAATGTTTATATATCACATTTTCAAATATCTATTATTCTCCATTTTACTCGATCTCCTAATCGGTTAAAGATAGGACATCGCGGTTTTCACCAGTGGATTTAGCACCTTATTTTACATAAAATAAGTTCTATAAGTCTACTCTCAAGAGTTGATAAAGGTACAAACGAATAAAATGTTTATATATCACATTTTCAAATATCCATTATTTTCCATTTTACTCGATCTCCTAAACGGTTCAAGATAGGACATCGCGGTTTTCACCAGTGGATTTAGCACTTCATTTTACATAAAATAAGTCCTATAAGTCTACTCTCAAGAGTTGATAAAGGTACAAACGAACAAAATGTTTATATATCACATTTTCAAATATCTATTAATATCCATTTTACTCGATCTCCTAAACGGTTAAAGATAGGACATCGCGGTTTTCTCCAGAGGATTTAGTACCTCATTTTACATAAAATAAGAACTATAAGTCTACTCTCAAGAGTTGATAAATGTAAAAACGAATAAAATGTTTATATATCACATTTTCAAATATCTATTATTCTCCATTTTACTCGATCTCCAAAACGGTTAAAGATAGGACATCGCGGTTCTCACCAGTGGATTTAGCCCCTCATTTTACATAAAATAGGCCCTATAAATCTACCCTCAAGAGTTGATCAAGGTACAAACGAATAAAATGTTTATATATTACATTTTCAAATATTCATTATTCTCCATTTTACTCGATCTCCTAAACGGTTAAAGATAGGACATCGCGGTTTCCACCAGTGGATTTAGCACCTCATTTTACATAAAATAGGTCCTATAAGTCTACCCTCAAGAGTTGATCAAGGTACAAACGAATAAAATGTTTATATATCACATTTTCAAATGTCTATTATTTTCCATTTTACTCGATCTCCTAAACGGCAAAAGATAGGACATCGCGGTTTTTATCAGTGGATTAAGCACCCCATTTTACATAAAATAAGTCCTATAAGTCTTTTATTAAGAGTTGATAAAGGTACAAACAATAAAATGTTTATTTATCACATTTTCAAATATCTATTATTCTCCATTTTACTCAATCTCCTAAACGGTTAAAGATAGGACATCGCGGTTTTTATCAGTGGATTAAGCACCCCATTTTACATAAAATAAGTCCTATAAGTCTACACTTAAGTGTTGATAAAGGTACAAACGAATAAAATGTTTATATATCACATTTTCAAATATCTATTATTCTCCATTTTACTCGATCTCCTAAACGGTTAAAGATATCACATCGCGGTTTTTACCAGTGGATTTAGCAGCTCATTTTACATAAAAAAGGTCCTATAAGTCTACTCTCAAGAGTTGATAAAGGTACAATCGAATAAAATGTTTATATATAACATTTTCAAATATCTGTTATTATCAATTTTACTCGATCTCTTAAACGGTTAAAGATAGGACATCGCGGATTTCACCAGTGGATTTAGCAGCTCATTTTACATAAAATAGGTCCAATAAGTCTACTCTCAAGAGTTGATAAAGGTACAATCGAATAAAATGTTTATATATAACATTTTCAAATATCTGTTATTATCAATTTTACTCGATCTCTTAAACGGTTAAAGATAGGACATCGCGGTTTTCACCAGTGGATTTAGCACCTCATTTTACATAAAATAAGTCCTATAAGTCTTCTCTCAAGAGTTGATAATTGTACAAACGAATAAAATGTTTATATATCACATTATCAAATATCTATTATTCTCCATATTACCCGATCTCCAAAACGGTTAAAGATAGGACATCGCGGTTTCCACCAGTAGATTTAGCACCTCATTTTACATAAAATAGGTCCTATAAGTCTACCCTCAAGAGTTGATCAAGGTACAAACGAATAAAATGTTTATATATCACATTTTCAAATGTCTATTATTTTCCATTTTACTCGATCTCCTAAACGGCAAAAGATAGGACATCGCGGTTTTTATCAGTGGATTAAGCACCCCATTTTACATAAAATAAGTCCTATAAGTCTTTTATTAAGAGTTGATAAAGGTACAAACAATAAAATGTTTATTTATCACATTTTCAAATATCTATTATTCTCCATTTTACTCAATCTCCTAAACGGTTAAAGATAGGACATCGCGGTTTTTATCAGTGGATTAAGCACCCCATTTTACATAAAATAAGTCCTATAAGTCTACACTTAAGTGTTGATAAAGGTACAAACGAATAAAATGTTTATATATCACATTTTCAAATATCTATTATTCTCCATTTTACTCGATCTCCTAAACGGTTAAAGATATCACATCGCGGTTTTCACCAGTAGATTTAGCACTCATTTTACATAAAATAGGTCCTATAAGTCTACTCTCAAGAGTTGATAAAATTACAAACGAATAAAATGTTTATGTATCTCATTTTCAAATATCTATTATTCTCCATTTTACTCGATCTCCTAAACGGTTAAAGATATCACATCGCGGTTTTTACCAGTGGATTTAGCAGCTCATTTTACATAAAATAGGTCCTATAAGTCTACTCTCAAGAGTTGATAAAGGTACAATCGAATAAAATGTTTATATATAACATTTTCAAATATCTGTTATTATCAATTTTACTCGATCTCTTAAACGGTTAAAGATAGGACATCGCGGATTTCACCAGTGGATTTAGCACCTCATTTTACATAAAATAAGTCCTATAAGTCTACTTTCAAGAGTTGATAAAGGTAAAAACGAATAAAATGTTTATATATCACATTTTCCAATATATATTTTTCTCCATTTTACTCGATCTCCTAAACGGTTCAAGATAGGAAATAGCGGATTTCACCAGTGGATTTAGCACCTCATTTTACATAAAATAAGTCCTATAAGTCTACTCTTAAGAGTTGATAAAGGTAAAAACGAATAAAATGTTTATATCACATTTTCAAATATCTATTATTCTCCATTTCACTCGATCTCCTAAACAGTTAAAGATAGGACATCGCGGTTTTCACCAGTCGATTTAGCACCTCATTTTACATAAAATAACTTTTATAATTCTACTCTCAAGAGTAGATAATGGTACAAACGAATAAAATGTTTATATATCACATTTTCAAATATCTGTTATTATTAATTTTACTCGATCTCTTAAACGGTTAGAGATAGGACATCGCGGTTTTTACCAGTGGATTTAGCACCTTATTTTACATAAAATAAGTCCTATAAGTTTACTCTCAAGAGTTGATAAAGGTACAAACGAATAAAGTGTTTATATATCACATTTTCAGATATCTATTATTCTCCATTTTACTCGATCTCCTAAACGGTTAAAGATAGGACATCGCGGTTTTCACCAGTGGATTTAGCACCTCTTTTTACATAAAATAAGTCCTATAAGTCTACTCTCAAGAGTTGATAAAGGAACAAACAAATAAAATGTTTATATATCACATTTTCAAATATCTATTATTTTCAATTTTACTCGATCTCCTAAACGGTTAAAGATAGGACATCGCGGTTTTAACCAGTGGATTTAGCACCTTATTTTACATAAAATAAGTCTTATAAGTCTACTCTCAAGAGTTGATAAAGGTACAAACAAATAAAATGTTTATATATAACATTTTCAAATATCTATTATTCTCCATTTTACTCGATCTCCTAAGCAGTTCAAGATAGGACATCGCGGTTTTCACCAGTGGATTTAGCACCTCATTTTACATAAAATAAGTCCTATAAGTCTACTCTTAAAAGTTGATAAAGGTACAAACGAATAAAATTTTTATATATCACATTTTCAAATATCTATTATTCTCAATTTTACTTGATCTCCTAAACGGTTAAAGATAGGACATCGCGGTTTTTATTAGTGGATTTAGCACCTCATTTTACATAAAATAAGTTTTATAAGTCTACTCTCAAGAGTTGATAAAGGTACAAACGAATAAAATGTATATATATCACATTTTCAAATATCTATTATTCTCCATTTTACTCGATCTCCTAGACGGTGATAGATAGGACATCGCGGTTTTCACCAGTGGATTTAGCACCTCATTTTACATAAAATATGTCCTATAAGTATACTCTCAAGGGTTGATAAAGGTACAAACGAATAAAATGTTTATATATCACATTTTCAAATATCTATTATTCTCCATTTTACTCAATCTCCTAAACGGTTAAAGATAGGACATCGCGGTTTTCACCAGTGAATTTAGCACCTTATTTTACATAAAATAAGTCCTATAAGTCTACTCTCAAGAGTTGATAAAGGTACAAACGAATAAAATGTTTATATATCACATTTTCAAATATCTATTTTTCTCCATTTTACTCGATCTCCTAAACGGTTAAAGATAGGAATCGCGGTTTTCACCAGTAGATTTAGCACCTCATTTTACATAAAATAAGTCCTATAAGTCTACTCTTAAGAGTTGATAAAGGTACAAAAGAATAAAATGTTTATATATCACATTATCAAATATCTATTATTCTCCATTTAACCCGATCTCCTAAACGGTTAAAGATAGGACATCGCGGTTTTCACCAGTGAATTTAGCACCTCATTTTACATAAAATAAGTCCTATAAGTCTTCTCTCAAGAGTTGATAATTGTACAAACGAATAAAATGTTTATATATCACATTATCAAATATCTATTATTCTCCATATTACCCGATCTCCAAAACGGTTAAAGATAGGACATCGCGGTTTCCACCAGTGGATTTAGCACCTCATTTTACATAAAATAGGTCCTATAAGTCTACCCTCAAGAGTTGATCAAGGTACAAACGAATAAAATGTTTATATATCACATTTTCAAATATCTATTATTCTCCATTTTACTCAATCTCCTAAACGGTTAAAGATAGGACATCGCGGTTTTTATCAGTGGATTAAGCACCCCATTTTACATAAAATAAGTCCTATAAGTCTACACTTAAGTGTTGATAAAGGTACAAACGAATAAAATGTTTATATATCACATTTTCAAATATCTATTATTCTCCATTTTACTCGATCTCCTAAACGGTTAAAGATATCACATCGCGGTTTTCACCAGTAGATTTAGCACTCATTTTACATAAAATAGGTCCTATAAGTCTACTCTCAAGAGTTGATAAAGTTACAAACGAATAAAATGTTTATGTATCTCATTTTCAAATATCTATTATTCTCCATTTTACTCGATCTCCTAAACGGTTAAAGATATCACATCGCGGTTTTTACTAGTGGATTTAGCAGCTCATTTTACATAAAATAGGTCCTATAAGTCTACTCTCAAGAGTTGATAAAGGTACAATCGAATAAAATGTTTATATATAACATTTTCAAATATCTGTTATTATCAATTTTACTCGATCTCTTAAACGGTTAAAGATAGGACATCGCGGATTTCACCAGTGGATTTAGCACCTCATTTTACATAAAATAAGTCCTATAAGTCTACTTTCAAGAGTTGATAAAGGTAAAAACGAATAAAATGTTTATATATCACATTTTCAAATATATATTTTTCTCCATTTTACTCGATCTCCTAAACGGTTCAAGATAGGAAATAGCGGATTTCACCAGTGGATTTAGCACCTCATTTTACATAAAATAAGTCCTATAAGTCTACTCTCAAGAGTTGATAAAGGTAAAAACGAATAAAATGTTTATATATCACATTTTCAAATATGTATTATTCTCCATTTCACTCGATCTCCTAAACGGTTAAAGATAGGACATCGCGGTTTTCACCAGTCGATTTAGCACCTCATTTTACATAAAATAACTTTTATAATTCTACTCTCAAGAGTAGATAATGGTACAAACGAATAAAATGTTTATATATCACATTTTCAAATATCTGTTATTATTAATTTTACTCGATCTCTTAAACGGTTAGAGATAGGACATCGCGGTTTTTACCAGTGGATTTAGCACCTTATTTTACATAAAATAAGTCCTATAAGTCTACTCTCAAGAGTTGATAAAGGTACAAACGAATAAAGTGTTTATATATCACATTTTCAGATATCTATTATTCTCCATTTTACTCGATCTCCTAAACGGTTAAAGATAGGACATCGCGGTTTTCACCAGTGGATTTAGCACCTCTTTTTACATAAAATAAGTCCTATAAGTCTACTCTCAAGAGTTGATAAAGGAACAAACAAATAAAATGTTTATATATCACATTTTCAAATATCTATTATTCTCAATTTTACTCGATCTCCTAAACGGTTAAAGATAGGACATCGCGGTTTTAACCAGTGGATTTAGCACCTTATTTTACATAAAATAAGTCTTATAAGTCTACTCTCAAGAGTTGATAAAGGTACAAACAAATAAAATGTTTATATATAACATTTTCAAATATCTATTATTCTCCATTTTACTCGATCTCCTAAGCAGTTCAAGATAGGACATCGCGGTTTTCACCAGTGGATTTAGCACCTCATTTTACATAAAATAAGTCCTATAAGTCTACTCTTAAAAGTTGATAAAGGTACAAACGAATAAAATTTTTATATATCACATTTTCAAATATCTATTATTCTCAATTTTACTTGATCTCCTAAACGGTTAAAGATAGGACATCGCGGTTTTTATTAGTGGATTTAGCACCTCATTTTACATAAAATAAGTTTTATAAGTCTACTCTCAAGAGTTGATAAAGGTACAAACGAATAAAATGTTTATATATCACATTTTCAAATATCTATTATTCTCCATTTTACTCGATCTCCTAGACGGTGATAGATAGGACATCGCGGTTTTCACCAGTGGATTTAGCACCTCATTTTACATAAAATATGTCCTATAAGTATACTCTCAAGGGTTGATAAAGGTACAAACGAATAAAATGTTTATATATCACATTTTCAAATATCTATTATTCTCCATTTTACTCAATCTCCTAAACGGTTAAAGATAGGACTTCGCGGTTTTCACCAGTGAATTTAGCACCTTATTTTACATAAAATAAGTCCTATAAGTCTACTCTCAAGAGTTGATAAAGGTACAAACGAATAAAATGTTTATATATCACATTTTCAAATATCTATTTTTCTCCATTTTACTCGATCTCCTAAACGGTTAAAGATAGGAATCGCGGTTTTCACCAGTAGATTTAGCACCTCATTTTACATAAAATAAGTCCTATAAGTCTACTCTTAAGAGTTGATAAAGGTACAAAAGAATAAAATGTTTATATATCACATTATCAAATATCTATTATTCTCCATTTAACCCGATCTCCTAAACGGTTAAAGATAGGACATCGCGGTTTTCACCAGTGAATTTAGCACCTCATTTTACATAAAATAGGTCCTATAAGTCTACTCTCAAGAGTTGATAAAGGTAAAAACGTATAAAATGTTTATATATCACATTTTCAAATATCTATTTTTCTCCATTTTACTCGATCTCCTAAACGGTTCAAGATAGGACATCGCGGTTTTCACCAGTGGATTTAGCACCTCATTTTACATAAAATAAGTCCTATAAGTCTACTCTCAAAAGTTGATAAAGGTACAAACGAATAAAATGTTTATATATCACATTTTCAAATATCTATTATTCTCCATTTTACTCGATCTCCTAAACGGTTAAAGATAGGACATCGCGGTTTTCACCAGTGGATTTAGCATCTCATTTTACATAAAATTGGTCTTATAAGTCTACTCTCAAGAGTTGATAAAGGTAAAAACGAATAAAATGTTTATATATCACATTTTCAAATATCTATTTTTCTCCATTTTACTCGAACTCCTAATCGGTTGAAGATAGGACATCGCGGTTTTCACCAGTGGTTTTAGCACCTAATTTTACATAAAATAAGTCCTATAAGTCTACTCTTAAGAGTTGATAAAGGTACAAAAGAATAAAATGTTTATATATCACATTATCAAATATCTATTATTCTCCATTTAACCCGATCTCCTAAACGGTTAAAGATAGGACATCGCGGTTTTCACCAGTGAATTTAGCACCTCATTTTACATTAAATAAGTAATATAAGTCAACTCTCAAGAGTTGATAAAGGTACAAACGAATAAAATGTTTATATATCACATTTTCAAATATCTATTATTCTCCATTTTACTCGATCTCCTAAACGGTTAAAGATAGGACATCGTGGTTTTCACCAGTGGATTTAGCACCTCAGTTTACATTAAATAAGTAATATAAGTCAACTCTCAAGAGTTGATAAAGGTACAAACGAATAAAATGTTTATATATCACATTTTCAAATATCAATTATTCTCCATTTTACTCGATCTCCTAAACGGTTAAATATAGGACATCACGGTTTTCAATAGTATATTAAGCACCTAATTTTACATAAAATAAGTCTTATAAGTCTACTCTCAAGAGTTGATAATGGTACAAACGAATAAAATCTTTATATATCACACTTTCAAATATCTATTATTTTCCATTTTACTCGATCTCCTAAACGGTTAAAGATAGGACATCGCGGTTTTTACCTGTGGATTTAGCACCTCATTTTACATAAAATAGGTCCTATAAGTCTACCCTCAAGAGTTGATCAAGGTACAAACGAATAAAATGTTTATATATCACATTTTCAAATGTCTATTATTTTCCATTTTACTCGATCTCCTAAACGGCAAAAGATAGGACATCGCGGTTTTTATCAGTGGATTAAGCACCCCATTTTACATAAAATAAGTCCTATAAGTCTTTTATTAAGAGTTGATAAAGGTACAAACAATAAAATGTTTATTTATCACATTTTCAAATATCTATTATTCTCCATTTTACTCAATCTCCTAAACGGTTAAAGATAGGACATCGCGGTTTTTATCAGTGGATTAAGCACCCCATTTTACATAAAATAAGTCCTATAAGTCTACACTTAAGTGTTGATAAAGGTACAAACGAATAAAATGTTTATATATCACATTTTCAAATATCTATTATTCTCCATTTTACTCGATCTCCTAAACGGTTAAAGATATCACATCGCGGTTTTCACCAGTAGATTTAGCACTCATTTTACATAAAATAGGTCCTATAAGTCTACTCTCAAGAGTTGATAAAGTTACAAACGAATAAAATGTTTATGTATCTCATTTTCAAATATCTATTATTCTCCATTTTACTCGATCTCCTAAACGGTTAAAGATATCACATCGCGGTTTTTACCAGTGGATTTAGCAGCTCATTTTACATAAAATAGGTCCTATAAGTCTACTCTCAAGAGTTGATAAAGGTACAATCGAATAAAATGTTTATATATAACATTTTCAAATATCTGTTATTATCAATTTTACTCGATCTCTTAATCGGTTAAAGATAGGACATCGCGGATTTCACCAGTGGATTTAGCACCTCATTTTACATAAAATAAGTCCTATAAGTCTACTTTCAAGAGTTGATAAAGGTAAAAACGAATAAAATGTTTATATATCACATTTTCAAATATATATTTTTCTCCATTTTACTCGATCTCCTAAACGGTTCAAGATAGGAAATAGCGGATTTCACCAGTGGATTTAGCACCTCATTTTACATAAAATAAGTCCTATAAGTCTACTCTCAAGAGTTGATAAAGGTAAAAACGAATAAAATGTTTATATATCACATTTTCAAATATCTATTATTCTCCATTTCACTCGATCTCCTAAACGGTTAAAGATAGGACATCGCGGTTTTCACCAGTCGATTTAGCACCTCATTTTACATAAAATAACTTTTATAATTCTACTCTCAAGAGTATATAATGGTACAAACGAATAAAATGTTTATATATCACATTTTCAAATATCTGTTATTATTAATTTTACTCGATCTCTTAAACGGTTAGAGATAGGACATCGCGGTTTTTACCAGTGGATTTAGCACCTTATTTTACATAAAATAAGTCCTATAAGTCTACTCTCAAGAGTTGATAAAGGTACAAACGAATAAAGTGTTTATATATCACATTTTCAGATATCTATTATTCTCCATTTTACTCGATCTCCTAAACGGTTAAAGATAGGACATCGCGGTTTTCACCAGTGGATTTAGCACCTCTTTTTACATAAAATAAGTCCTATAAGTCTACTCTCAAGAGTTGATAAAGGAACAAACAAATAAAATGTTTATATATCACATTTTCAAATATCTATTATTCTCAATTTTACTCGATCTCCTAAACGGTTAAAGATAGGACATCGCGGTTTTAACCAGTGGATTTAGCACCTTATTTTACATAAAATAAGTCTTATAAGTCTACTCTCAAGAGTTGATAAAGGTACAAACAAATAAAATGTTTATATATAACATTTTCAAATATCTATTATTCTCCATTTTACTCGATCTCCTAAGCAGTTCAAGATAGGACATCGCGGTTTTCACCAGTGGATTTAGCACCTCATTTTACATAAAATAAGTCCTATAAGTCTACTCTTAAAAGTTGATAAAGGTACAAACGAATAAAATTTTTATATATCACATTTTCAAATATCTATTATTCTCAATTTTACTTGATCTCCTAAACGGTTAAAGATAGGACATCGCGGTTTTTATTAGTGGATTTAGCACCTCATTTTACATAAAATAAGTTTTATAAGTCTACTCTCAAGAGTTGATAAAGGTACAAACGAATAAAATGTTTATATATCACATTTTCAAATATCTATTATTTTCCATTTTACTCGATCTCCTAGACGGTGATAGATAGGACATCGCGGTTTTTACCAGTGGATTTAGCACCTCATTTTACATAAAATATGTCCTATAAGTATACTCTCAAGGGTTGATAAAGGTACAAACGAATAAAATGTTTATATATCACATTTTCAAATATCTATTATTCTCCATTTTACTCAATCTCCTAAACGGTTAAAGATAGGACATCGCGGTTTTCACCAGTGAATTTAGCACCTTATTTTACATAAAATAAGTCCTATAAGTCTACTCTCAAGAGTTGATAAAGGTACAAACGAATAAAATGTTTATATATCACATTTTCAAATATCTATTTTTCTCCATTTTACTCGATCTCCTAAACGGTTAAAGATAGGAATCGCGGTTTTCACCAGTAGATTTAGCACCTCATTTTACATAAAATAAGTCCTATAAGTCTACTCTTAAGAGTTGATAAAGGTACAAAAGAATAAAATGTTTATATATCACATTATCAAATATCTATTATTCTCCATTTAACCCGATCTCCTAAACGGTTAAAGATAGGACATCGCGGTTTTCACCAGTGAATTTAGCACCTCATTTTACATAAAATAGGTCCTATAAGTCTACTCTCAAGAGTTGATAAAGGTAAAAACGTATAAAATGTTTATATATCACATTTTCAAATATCTATTTTTCTCCATTTTACTCGATCTCCTAAACGGTTCAAGATAGGACATCGCGGTTTTCACCAGTGGATTTAGCACCTCATTTTACATAAAATAAGTCCTATAAGTCTACTCTCAAAAGTTGATAAAGGTACAAACGAATAAAATGTTTATATATCACATTTTCAAATATCTATTATTCTCCATTTTACTCGATCTCCTAAACGGTTAAAGATAGGACATCGCGGTTTTCACCAGTGGATTTAGCATCTCATTTTACATAAAATTGGTCTTATAAGTCTACTCTCAAGAGTTGATAAAGGTAAAAACGAATAAAATGTTTATATATCACATTTTCAAATATCTATTTTTCTCCATTTTACTCGAACTCCTAATCGGTTGAAGATAGGACATCGCGGTTTTCACCAGTGGTTTTAGCACCTAATTTTACATAAAATAGGTCCTATAAGTCTACTGTCAAGAGTTAATAAAGGTACAAACGAATAAATTTTTATATATCACATTTTCAAATATCTAATATTCTCCATTTTACTCGATCTCCTAACCGGTTAAAGATAGGACATCGCGGTTTTCACCAGTGGATTTAGCACCTCATTTTATATTAAATAAGTCCTATAAATCTACTCTCAAGAGTTGATAAAGGTACAAACGAATAAAATGTTTATATATCACATTTTCAAATATCTATTATTCTCCATTTTACTCGATCTCCTAAACGGTTAAAGATAGGACATCGTGGTTTTCACCAGTGGATTTAGCACCTCAGTTTACATTAAATAAGTAATATAAGTCAACTCTCAAGAGTTGATAAAGGTACAAACGAATAAAATGTTTATATATCACATTTTCAAATATCAATTATTCTCCATTTTACTCGATCTCCTAAACGGTTAAATATAGGACATCACGGTTTTCAATAGTATATTAAGCACCTAATTTTACATAAAATAAGTCTTATAAGTCTACTCTCAAGAGTTGATAATGGTACAAACGAATAAAATCTTTATATATCACACTTTCAAATATCTATTATTTTCCATTTTACTCGATCTCCTAAACGGTTAAAGATAGGACATCGCGGTTTTTACCTGTGGATTTAGCACCTCATTTTACATCAAATAAGTCCTATAAGTCTACTCTCAAGAGTTGATAAAAGTACAAACGAATAAAATGTTTATATATCACATTTTCAAATATCTATTATTTTCCTTTTTACTCGATCTCCTTAACAGTTAAAGATAGGACATCGCGGATTTCACCAGTGGATTTAGCACCTCATTTTACATAAAATAAGTCCTATAAGTCTACTTTCAAGAGTTGATAAAGGTACAAACGAATAAAACGTTTATATATCACATTTTCAAATATCTATTTTTCTCCATTTTACTCGATCTCCTAATCGGTTCAAGATAGGACATCGCGGTTTTCACCAGTGGATTAAGCACCTCATTTTATATTAAATAAGTCCAATAAGTCTACTCTCAAGAGTTGATAAAGGTACAAACGAATAAAATGTTTATATATCACATTTTCAAATATCTATTATTCTCCATTTTACTCGATCTCCTAAACGGTTAAAGATAGGACATCGTGGTTTTCACCAGTGGATTTAGCACCTTATTTTACATCAAATAAGTCCTATAAGTCTACTCTCAAGAGTTGATAAAAGTACAAACGAATAAAATGTTTATATATCACATTTTCAAATATCTATTATTTTCCTTTTTACTCGATCTCCTTAACAGTTAAAGATAGGACATCGCGGATTTCACCAGTGGATTTAGCACCTCATTTTACATAAAATAAGTTCTATAAGTCTACTTTCAAGAGTTGATAAAGGTACAAACGAATAAAATGTTTATATATCACATTTTCAAATATCTATTATTCTCCTTTTTACTCGATCTCCTAAACGGTTAAAGATAGGACATCGCGGTTTTCACCAGTGGATTAAACACCTCATTTTACATAAAATAAGTCCTATAAGTCTACTTTCAAGAGTTGATAAAGGTACAAACGAATAAAATGTTTATATATCACATTTTCAAATATCTATTATTCTCCTTTGTACTCGATCTCCTAAACGGGTAAAGATAAGACATCGCGGTTTTCATCAGTGGATTAAGCACCTCATTTTACATAAAATAAGTCCTATAAGTCTACTTGAGTTGATAAAGGTACAAGCGAATAAAATGTTTATATATCACATTTTCAAATATCTAATACTCTCCATTTTACTCGATCTCCTAAACGGTTAAAGATAGGACATCGCGGTTTCCACCAGTAGATTTAGCACCTCATTTTACATAAAATAAGTCCTATAAGTCTACTTTCAAGAGTTGATATAGGTACAAACGAATAAAATGTTTATATATCACATTTTCAAATACCTATTATTCTCCTTTTTACTCGATCTCCTAAACGGTTAAAGATAGGACATCGCGGTTTTCACCAGTGGATTTAGCACCTCATTTTACATAAAATAAGTCCTATAAGTCTACTCTCAAAAGTTGATAAAGGTACAAACGAATAAATTTTTATATATCACATTTTCAAATATCTAATATTCTCCATTTTACTCGATCTCCTAACCGGTTAAAGATAGGACATCGCGGTTTTCACCAGTGGATTTAGCACCTCATTTTATATTAAATAAGTCCTATAAATCTACTCTCAAGAGTTGATAAAGGTACAAACGAATAAAATGTTTATATATCACATTTTCAAATATCTATTATTCTCCATTTTACTCGATCTCCTAAACGGTTAAAGATAGGACATCGTGGTTTTCACCAGTGGATTTAGCACCTCAGTTTACATTAAATAAATAATATAAGTCAACTCTCAAGAGTTGATAAAGGTACAAACGAATAAAATGTTTATATATCACATTTTCAAATATCAATTATTCTCCATTTTACTCGATCTCCTAAACGGTTAAATATAGGACATCACGGTTTTCAATAGTATATTAAGCACCTAATTTTACATAAAATAAGTCTTATAAGTCTACTCTCAAGAGTTGATAATGGTACAAACGAATAAAATCTTTATATATCACACTTTCAAATATCTATTATTTTCCATTTTACTCGATCTCCTAAACGGTTAAAGATAGGACATCGCGGTTTTTACCTGTGGATTTAGCACCTCATTTTACATCAAATAAGTCCTATAAGTCTACTCTCAAGAGTTGATAAAAGTACAAACGAATAAAATGTTTATATATCACATTTTCAAATATCTATTATTTTCCTTTTTACTCGATCTCCTTAACAGTTAAAGATAGGACATCGCGGATTTCACCAGTGGATTTAGCACCTCATTTCACATAAAATAAGTCCTATAAGTCTACTTTCAAGAGTTGATAAAGGTACAAACGAATAAAACGTTTATATATCACATTTTCAAATATCTATTTTTCTCCATTTTACTCGATCTCCTAATCGGTTCAAGATAGGACATCGCGGTTTTCACCAGTGGATTTAGCACCTAATTTTACATAAAATAAGTTCTATAAGTCTACTTTCAAGAGTTGATAAAGGTACAAACGAATAAAATGTTTATATATCACATTTTCAAATATCTATTATTCTCCTTTTTACTCGATCTCCTAAACGGTTAAAGATAGGACATCGCGGTTTTCACCAGTGGATTAAGCACCTCATTTTACATAAAATAAGTCCTATAAGTCTACTTTCAAGAGTTGATAAAGGTACAAACGAATAAAATGTTTATATATTACATTTTCAAATATCTATTATTCTCCTTTGTACTCGATCTCCTAAACGGGTAAAGATAAGACATCGCGGTTTTCATCAGTGGATTAAGCACCTCATTTTACATAAAATAAGTCCTATAAGTCTACTTTCAAGAGTTGATAAAGGTACAAGCGAATAAAATGTTTATATATCACACTTTCAAATATCTAATACTCTCCATTTTACTCGATCTCCTAAACGGTTAAAGATAGGACATCGCGGTTTCCACCAGTAGATTTAGCACCTCATTTTACATAAAATAAGTCCTATAAGTCTACTTTCAAGAGTTGATATAGGTACAAACGAATAAAATGTTTATATATCACATTTTCAAATACCTATTATTCTCCTTTTTACTCGATCTCCAAAACGGGTAAAGATAAGACATCGCGGTTTTCATCAGTGGATTAAGCACCTCAATTTACATAAAATAAGTCCTATAAGTCTACTCTCAAGAGTTGATAAAGGTACAAACGAATAAAGTGTTTATATATCACATTTTCAGATATCTATTATTCTCCATTTTACTCGATCTCCTAAACGGTTAAAGATAGGACATCGCGGTTTTCACCAGTGGATTTAGCACCTCTTTTTACATAAAATAAGTCCTATAAGTCTACTCTCAAGAGTTGATAAAGGAACAAACAAATAAAATGTTTATATATCACAATTTCAAATATCTATAATTCTCCATTTTACTCGATCTCCTAAACGGTTAAAGATAGGACATCGCGGTTTTAACCAGTGGATTTAGCACCTTATTTTACATAAAATAAGTCTTATAAGTCTACTCTCAAGAGTTGATAAAGGTACAAACAAATAAAATGTTTATATATAACATTTTCAAATATCTATTATTCTCCATTTTACTCGATCTCCTAAGCAGTTCAAGATAGGACATCGCGGTTTTCACCAGTGGATTTAGCACCTCATTTTACATAAAATAAGTCCTATAAGTCTACTCTTAAAAGTTGATAAAGGTACAAACGAATAAAATTTTTATATATCACATTTTCAAATACCTATTATTCTCAATTTTACTTGATCTCCTAAACGGTTAAAGATAGGACATCGCGGTTTTTATTAGTGGATTTAGCACCTCATTTTACATAAAATAAGTTTTATAAGTCTACTCTCAAGAGTTGATAAAGGTACAAACGAATAAAATGTTTATATATCACATTTTCAAATATCTATTATTCTCCATTTTACTCGATCTCCTAGACGGTGATAGATAGGACATCGCGGTTTTCACCAGTGGATTTAGCACCTCATTTTACATAAAATATGTCCTATAAGTCTACTCTCAAGGGTTGATAAAGGTACAAACGAATAAAATGTTTATATATCACATTTTCAAATATCTATTATTCTCCATTTTACTCGATCTCCTAAACGGTTAAAGATAGGACATCGTGGTTTTCACCAGTGGATTTAGCACCTCAGTTTACATTAAATAAGTAATATAAGTCAACTCTCAAGAGTTGATAAAGGTACAAACGAATAAAATGTTTATATATCACATTTTCAAATATCAATTATTCTCCATTTTACTCGATCTCCTAAACGGTTAAATATAGGACATCACGGTTTTCAATAGTATATTAAGCACCTAATTTTACATAAAATAAGTCTTATAAGTCTACTCTCAAGAGTTGATAATGGTACAAACGAATAAAATCTTTATATATCACACTTTCAAATATCTATTATTTTCCATTTTACTCGATCTCCTAAACGGTTAAAGATAGGACATCGCGGTTTTTACCTGTGGATTTAGCACCTCATTTTACATCAAATAAGTCCTATAAGTCTACTCTCAAGAGTTGATAAAAGTACAAACGAATAAAATGTTTATATATCACATTTTCAAATATCTATTATTTTCCTTTTTACTCGATCTCCTTAACAGTTAAAGATAGGACATCGCGGATTTCACCAGTGGATTTAGCACCTCATTTCACATAAAATAAGTCCTATAAGTCTACTTTCAAGAGTTGATAAAGGTACAAACGAATAAAACGTTTATATATCACATTTTCAAATATCTATTTTTCTCCATTTTACTCGATCTCCTAATCGGTTCAAGATAGGACATCGCGGTCTTCACCAGTGGATTTAGCACCTCATTTTACATAAAATAAGTTCTATAAGTCTACTTTCAAGAGTTGATAAAGGTACAAACGAATAAAATGTTTATATATCACATTTTCAAATATCTATTATTCTCCTTTTTACTCGATCTCCTAAACGGTTAAAGATAGGACATCGCGGTTTTCACCAGTGGATTAAGCACCTCATTTTACATAAAATAAGTCCTATAAGTCTACTTTCAAGAGTTGATAAAGGTACAAACGAATAAAATGTTTATATATCACATTTTCAAATATCTATTATTCTCCTTTGTACTCGATCTCCTAAACGGGTAAAGATAAGACATCGCGGTTTTCATCAGTGGATTAAGCACCTCATTTTACATAAAATAAGTCCTATAAGTCTACTTTCAAGAGTTGATAAAGGTACAAGCGAATAAAATGTTTATATATCACACTTTCAAATATCTAATACTCTCCATTTTACTCGATCTCCTAAACGGTTAAAGATAGGACATCGCGGTTTCCACCAGTAGATTTAGCACCTCATTTTACATAAAATAAGTCCTATAAGTCTACTTTCAAGAGTTGACATAGGTACAAACGAATAAAATGTTTATATATCACATTTTCAAATACCTATTATTCTCCTTTTTACTCGATCTCCAAAACGGGTAAAGATAAGACATCGCGGTTTTCATCAGTAGATTAAGCACCTCAATTTACATAAAATAAGTCCTATAAGTCTACTCTCAAGAGTTGATAAAGGTACAAACGAATAAAGTGTTTATATATCACATTTTCAGATATCTATTATTCTCCATTTTACTCGATCTCCTAAACGGTTAAAGATAGGACATCGCGGTTTTCACCAGTGGATTTAGCACCTCTTTTTACATAAAATAAGTCCTATAAGTCTACTCTCAAGAGTTGATAAAGGAACAAACAAATAAAATGTTTATATATCACATTTTCAAATATCTATAATTCTCCATTTTACTCGATCTCCTAAACGGTTAAAGATAGGACATCGCGGTTTTAACCAGTGGATTTAGCACCTTATTTTACATAAAATAAGTCTTATAAGTCTACTCTCAAGAGTTGATAAAGGTACAAACAAATAAAATGTTTATATATAACATTTTCAAATATCTATTATTCTCCATTTTACTCGATCTCCTAAGCAGTTCAAGATAGGACATCGCGGTTTTCACCAGTGGATTTAGCACCTCATTTTACATAAAATAAGTCCTATAAGTCTACTCTTAAAAGTTGATAAAGGTACAAACGAATAAAATTTTTATATATCACATTTTCAAATACCTATTATTCTCAATTTTACTTGATCTCCTAAACGGTTAAAGATAGGACATCGCGGTTTTTATTAGTGGATTTAGCACCTCATTTTACATAAAATAAGTTTTATAAGTCTACTCTCAAGAGTTGATAAAGGTACAAACGAATAAAATGTTTATATATCACATTTTCAAATATCTATTATTCTCCATTTTACTCGATCTCCTAGACGGTGATAGATAGGACATCGCGGTTTTCACCAGTGGATTTAGCACCTCATTTTACATAAAATATGTCCTATAAGTCTACTCTCAAGGGTTGATAAAGGTACAAACGAATAAAATGTTTATATATCACATTTTCAAATATCTATTATTCTCCATTTTACTCGATCTCCTAAACGGTTAAAGATAGGACATCGTGGTTTTCACCAGTGGATTTAGCACCTCAGTTTACATTAAATAAGTAATATAAGTCAACTCTCAAGAGTTGATAAAGGTACAAACGAATAAAATGTTTATATATCACATTTTCAAATATCAATTATTCTCCATTTTACTCGATCTCCTAAACGGTTAAATATAGGACATCACGGTTTTCAATAGTATATTAAGCACCTAATTTTACATAAAATAAGTCTTATAAGTCTACTCTCAAGAGTTGATAATGGTACAAACGAATAAAATCTTTATATATCACACTTTCAAATATCTATTATTTTCCATTTTACTCGATCTCCTAAACGGTTAAAGATAGGACATCGCGGTTTTTACCTGTGGATTTAGCACCTCATTTTACATCAAATAAGTCCTATAAGTCTACTCTCAAGAGTTGATAAAAGTACAAACGAATAAAATGTTTATATATCACATTTTCAAATATCTATTATTTTCCTTTTTACTCGATCTCCTTAACAGTTAAAGATAGGACATCGCGGATTTCACCAGTGGATTTAGCACCTCATTTTACATAAAATAAGTCCTATAAGTCTACTTTCAAGAGTTGATAAAGGTACAAACGAATAAAACGTTTATATATCACATTTTCAAATATCTATTTTTCTCCATTTTACTCGATCTCCTAATCGGTTCAAGATAGGACATCGCGGTTTTCACCAGTGGATTT
Organism: Silvanus unidentatus; assembly: GCA_963930825.1. Lineage (NCBI taxonomy): Eukaryota > Metazoa > Arthropoda > Insecta > Coleoptera > Silvanidae > Silvanus > Silvanus unidentatus. Next base: position 10,823,096 of record OZ005757.1, on the reverse strand, counting down.
AGCACCTCATTTTACATAAAATAAGTTCTATAAGTCTACTTTCAAGAGTTGATAAAGGTACAAACGAATAAAATGTTTATATATCACATTTTCAAATATCTATTATTCTCCTTTTTACTCGATCTCCTAAACGGTTAAAGATAGGACATCGCGGTTTTCACCAGTGGATTAAGCACCTCATTTTACATAAAATAAGTCTTATAAGTCTACTTTCAAGAGTTGATAAAGGTACAAACGAATAAAATGTTTATATATCACATTTTCAAATATCTATTATTCTCCTTTGTACTCGATCTCCTAAACGGGTAAAGATAAGACATCGCGGTTTTCATCAGTGGATTAAGCACCTCATTTTACATAAAATAAGTCCTATAAGTCTACTTTCAAGAGTTGATAAAGGTACAAGCGAATAAAATGTTTATATATCACATTTTCAAATATCTAATACTCTCCATTTTACTCGATCTCCTAAACGGTTAAAGATAGGACATCGCGGTTTCCACCAGTAGATTTAGCACCTCATTTTACATAAAATAAGTCCTATAAGTCTACTTTCAAGAGTTGATATAGGTACAAACGAATAAAATGTTTATATATCACATTTTCAAATACCTATTATTCTCCTTTTTACTCGATCTCCAAAACGGGTAAAGATAAGACATCGCGGTTTTCATCAGTGGATTAAGCACCTCAATTTACATAAAATAAGTCCTATAAGTCTACTCTCAAAAGTTGATAAAGGTACAAACGAATAAAGTGTTTATATATCACATTTTCAGATATCTATTATTCTCCATTTTACTCGATCTCCTAAACGGTTAAAGATAGGACATCGCGGTTTTCACCAGTGGATTTAGCACCTCTTTTTACATAAAATAAGTCCTATAAGTCTACTCTCAAGAGTTGATAAAGGAACAAACAAATAAAATGTTTATATATCACATTTTCAAATATCTATTATTCTCCATTTTACTCGATCTCCTAAACGGTTAAAGATAGGACATCGCGGTTTTAACCAGTGGATTTAGCACCTTATTTTACATAAAATAAGTCTTATAAGTCTACTCTCAAGAGTTGATAAAGGTACAAACAAATAAAATGTTTATATATAACATTTTCAAATATCTATTATTCTCCATTTTACTCGATCTCCTAAGCAGTTCAAGATAGGACATCGCGGTTTTCACCAGTGGATTTAGCACCTCATTTTACATAAAATAAGTCCTATAAGTCTACTCTTAAAAGTTGATAAAGGTACAAACGAATAAAATTTTTATATATCACATTTTCAAATACCTATTATTCTCAATTTTACTTGATCTCCTAAACGGTAAAAGATAGGACATCGCGGTTTTTATTAGTGGATTTAGCACCTCATTTTACATAAAATAAGTTTTATAAGTCTACTCTCAAGAGTTGATAAAGGTACAAACGAATAAAATGTTTATATATCACATTTTCAAATATCTATTATTCTCCATTTTACTCGATCTCCTAGACGGTGATAGATAGGACATCGCGGTTTTCACCAGTGGATTTAGCACCTCATTTTACATAAAATATGTCCTATAAGTCTACTCTCAAGGGTTGATAAAGGTACAAACGAATAAAATGTTTATATATCACATTTTCAAATATCTATTATTCTCCATTTTACTCAATCTCCTAAACGGTTAAAGATAGGACATCGCGGTTTTCACCAGTGAATTTAGCACCTTATTTTACATAAAATAAGTCCTATAAGTCTACTCTCAAGAGTTGATAAAGGTACAAACGAATAAAATGTTTACATATCACATTTTCAAATATCTATTTTTCTCCATTTTACTCGATCTCCTAAACGGTTAAAGATAGGAATCGCGGTTTTCACCAGTAGATTTAGCACCTCATTTTACATAAAATAAGTCCTATAAGTCTACTCTTAAGAGTTGATAAAGGTACAAAAGAATAAAATGTTTATATATATATCTCATTATCAAATATCTATTATTCTCCATTTAACCCGATCTCCTAAACGGTTAAAGATAGGACATCGCGGTTTTCACCAGTGAATTTAGCACCTCATTTTACATAAAATAGGTCCTATAAGTCTACTTTCAAGAGTTGATAAAGGTAAAAACGTATAAAATGTTTATATATCACATTTTCAAATATCTATTTTTCTCCATTTTACTCGATCTCCTAAACGGTTCAAGATAGGACATCGCGGTTTTCACCAGTGGATTTAGCACCTCATTTTACATAAAATAAGTCCTATAAGTCTACTCTCAAAAGTTGATAAAGGTACAAACGAATAAAATGTTTATATATCACATTTTCAAATATCTATTATTCTCCATTTTACTCGATCTCCTAAACGGTTAAAGATAGGACATCGCGGTTTTCACCAGTGGATTTAGCATCTCATTTTACATAAAATTGGTCTTATAAATCTACTCTCAAGGGTTGATAAAGGTAAAAACGAATAAAATGTTTATATATCACATTTTCAAATATCTATTTTTCTCCATTTTACTCGAACTCCTAATCGGTTGAAGATAGGACATCGCGGTTTTCACCAGTGGTTTTAGCACCTAATTTTACATAAAATAGGTCCTATAAGTCTACTGTCAAGAGTTAATAAAGGTACAAACGAATAAATTTTTATATATCACATTTTCAAATATCTAATATTCTCCATTTTACTCGATCTCCTAACCGGTTAAAGATAGGACATCGCGGTTTTCACCAGTGGATTTAGCACCTCATTTTATATTAAATAAGTCCTATAATTCTACTCTCCAGAGTTGATAAAGGTACAAACGAATAAAATGTTTATATATCACATTTTCAAATATCTATTATTCTCCATTTTACTCGATCTCCTAAACGGTTAAAGATAGGACATCGTGGTTTTCACCAGTGGATTTAGCACCTCAGTTTACATTAAATAAGTAATATAAGTCAACTCTCAAGAGTTGATAAAGGTACAAACGAATAAAATGTTTATATATCACATTTTCAAATATCAATTATTCTCCATTTTACTCGATCTCCTAAACGGTTAAATATAGGACATCACGGTTTTCAATAGTATATTAAGCACCTAATTTTACATAAAATAAGTCTTATAAGTCTACTCTCAAGAGTTGATAATGGTACAAACGAATAAATTTTTATATATCACATTTTCAAATATCTAATATTCTCCATTTTACTCGATCTCCTAACCGGTTAAAGATAGGACATCGCGGTTTTCACCAGTGGATTTAGCACCTCATTTTATATTAAATAAGTCCTATAAATCTACTCTCAAGAGTTGATAAAGGTACAAACGAATAAAATGTTTATATATCACATTTTCAAATATCTATTATTCTCCATTTTACTCGATCTCCTAAACGGTTAAAGATAGGACATCGTGGTTTTCACCAGTGGATTTAGCACCTCAGTTTACATTAAATAAATAATATAAGTCAACTCTCAAGAGTTGATAAAGGTACAAACGAATAAAATGTTTATATATCACATTTTCAAATATCAATTATTCTCCATTTTACTCGATCTCCTAAACGGTTAAATATAGGACATCACGGTTTTCAATAGTATATTAAGCACCTAATTTTACATAAAATAAGTCTTATAAGTCTACTCTCAAGAGTTGATAATGGTACAAACGAATATAATCTTTATATATCACACTTTCAAATATCTATTATTTTCCATTTTACTCGATCTCCTAAACAATTAAAGATAGGACATCGCGGTTTTTACCTGTGGATTTAGCACCTCATTTTACATCAAATAAGTCCTATAAGTCTACTCTCAAGAGTTGATAAAAGTACAAACGAATAAAATGTTTATGTATCACATTTTCAAATATCTATTATTTTCCTTTTTAATCGATCTCCTTAACAGTTAAAGATAGGACATCGCGGATTTCACCAGTGGATTTAGCACCTCATTTTATATTAAATAAGTCCTATAAGTCTACTCTCAAGAGTTGATAAAGGTACATACGAATAAAATGTTTATATATCACATTTTCAAATATCTATTATTCTCCATTTTACTCGATCTCCTAAACGGTTAAAGATAGGACATCGTGGTTTTCACCAGTGGATTTAGCACCTTATTTTACATCAAATAAGTCCTATAAGTCTACTCTCAAGAGTTGATAAAAGTACAAACGAATAAAATGTTTATATATCACATTTTCAAATATCTATTATTTTCCTTTTTACTCGATCTCCTTAACAGTTAAAGATAGGACATCGCGGATTTCACCAGTGGATTTAGCACCTCATTTTACATAAAATAAGTTCTATAAGTCTACTTTCAAGAGTTGATAAAGGTACAAACGAATAAAATGTTTATATATCACATTTTCAAATATCTAATATTCTCCATTTTACTCGATCTCCTAACCGGTTAAAGATAGGACATCGCGGTTTTCACCAGTGGATTTAGCACCTCATTTTATATTAAATAAGTCCTATAAGTCTACTCTCAAGAGTTGATAAAGGTACAAACGAATAAAATGTTTATATATCTCATTTTCAAATATCTATTATTCTCCATTTTACTCGATCTCCTAAACGGTTAAAGATAGGACATCGTGGTTTTCACCAGTGGATTTAGCACCTTATTTTACATCAAATAAGTCCTATAAGTCTACTCTCAAGAGTTGATAAAAGTACAAACGAATAAAATGTTTATATATCACATTTTCAAATATCTATTATTTTCCTTTTTACTCGATCTCCTTAACAGTTAAAGATAGGACATCGCGGATTTCACCAGTGGATTTAGCACCTCATTTTACATAAAATAAGTTCTATAAGTCTACTTTCAAGAGTTGATAAAGGTACAAACGAATAAAATGTTTATATATCACATTTTCAAATATCTATTATTCTCCTTTTTACTCGATCTCCTAAACGGTTAAAGATAGGACATCGCGGTTTTCACCAGTGGATTAAGCACCTCATTTTACATAAAATAAGTCCTATAAGTCTACTTTCAAGAGTTGATAAAGGTACAAACGAATAAAATGTTTATATATCACATTTTCAAATATCTATTATTCTCCTTTGTACTCGATCTCCTAAACGGGTAAAGATAAGACATCGCGGTTTTCATCAGTGGATTAAGCACCTCATTTTACATAAAATAAGTCCTATAAGTCTACTTTCAAGAGTTGATAAAGGTACAAGCGAATAAAATGTTTATATATCACATTTTCAAATATCTAATACTCTCCATTTTACTCGATCTCCTAAACGGTTAAAGATAGGACATCGCGGTTTCCACCAGTAGATTTAGCACCTCATTTTACATAAAATAAGTCCTATAAGTCTACTTTCAAGAGTTGATATAGGTACAAACGAATAAAATGTTTATATATCACATTTTCAAATATCTAATACTCTCCATTTTACTCGATCTCCTAAACGGTTAAAGATAGGACATCGCGGTTTTCACCAGTGGTTTTAGCACCTAATTTTACATAAAATAGGTCCTATAAGTCTACTGTCAAGAGTTAATAAAGGTACAAACGAATAAATTTTTATATATCACATTTTCAAATATCTAATATTCTCCATTTTACTCGATCTCCTAACCGGTTAAAGATAGGACATCGCGGTTTTCACCAGTGGATTTAGCACCTCATTTTATATTAAATAAGTCCTATAAATCTACTCTCAAGAGTTGATAAAGGTACAAACGAATAAAATGTTTATATATCACATTTTCAAATATCTATTATTCTCCATTTTACTCGATCTCCTAAACGGTTAAAGATAGGACATCGTGGTTTTCACCAGTGGATTTAGCACCTCAGTTTACATTAAATAAGTAATATAAGTCAACTCTCAAGAGTTGATAAAGGTACAAACGAATAAAATGTTTATATATCACATTTTCAAATATCAAATATTCTCCATTTTACTCGATCTCCTAAACGGTTAAATATAGGACATCACGGTTTTCAATAGTATATTAAGCACCTAATTTTACATAAAATAAGTCTTATAAGTCTACTCTCAAGAGTTGATAATGGTACAAACGAATAAAATCTTTATATATCACACTTTCAAATATCTATTATTTTCCATTTTACTCGATCTCCTAAACGGTTAAAGATAGGACATCGCGGTTTTTACCTGTGGATTTAGCACCTCATTTTACATCAAATAAGTCCTATAAGTCTACTCTCAAGAGTTGATAAAAGTACAAACGAATAAAATGTTTATATATCACATTTTCAAATATCTATTATTTTCCTTTTTACTCGATCTCCTTAACAGTTAAAGATAGGACATCGCGGATTTCACCAGTGGATTTAGCACCTCATTTTACATAAAATAAGTCCTATAAGTCTACTTTCAAGAGTTGATAAAGGTACAAACGAATAAAACGTTTATATATCACATTTTCAAATATCTATTTTTCTCCATTTTACTCGATCTCCTAATCGGTTCAAGATAGGACATCGCGGTTTTCACCAGTGGTTTTAGCACCTCATTTTACATAAAATAGGTCCTATAAGTCTACTCACAAGAGTTAATAAAGGTACAAACGAATAAATTTTTATATATCACATTTTCAAATATCTAATATTCTCCATTTTACTCGATCTCCTAACCGGTTAAAGATAGGACATCGCGGTTTTCACCAGTGGATTTAGCACCTCATTTTATATTAAATAAGTCCTATAAGTCTACTCTCAAGAGTTGATAAAGGTACAAACGAATAAAATGTTTATATATCACATTTTCAAATATCTATTATTCTCCATTTTACTCGATCTCCTAAACGGTTAAAGATAGGACATCGTGGTTTTCACCAGTGGATTTAGCACCTTATTTTACATCAAATAAGTCCTATAAGTCTACTCTCAAGAGTTGATAAAAGTACAAACGAATAAAATGTTTATATATCACATTTTCAAATATCTATTATTTTCCTTTTTACTCGATCTCCTTAACAGTTAAAGATAGGACATCGTGGTTTTCACCAGTGGATTTAGCACCTTATTTTACATCAAATAAGTCCTATAAGTCTACTCTCAAGAGTTGATAAAAGTACAAACGAATAAAATGTTTATATATCACATTTTCAAATATCTATTATTTTCCTTTTTACTCGATCTCCTTAACAGTTATAGATAGGACATCGCGGATTTCACCAGTGGATTTAGCACCTCATTTTACATAAAATAAGTAATATAAGTCTACTCTCAAGAGTTGATAAAGGTACAAACGAATAAAATGTTTATATATCACATTTTTATATATCTATTATTCTCCATTTTACTCGATCTCCTATACGGTTAAAGATAGGAATCGCGGTTTTCACCAGTAGATTTAGCACCTCATTTTACATAAAATAAGTCTTATAAGTCTACTCTTAAGAGTTGATAAAGGTACAAACGAATAAAATGTTTATATATCACAATTTCAAATATCTATTATTCTCCATTTTACTCGATCTCCTAAACGGTTAAAAATGGGACATCGCGGTTTTCACCAGTGGATTTAGCACCTCATTTTACATAAAATAAGTCCTATAAGTCTACTCTTAAGAGTTGATAAAGGTACAAAAGAATAAAATGTTTATATATCACATTATCAAATATCTATTATTTTCCATTTTACTCGATCTCCAAAACGGTTAAAGATAGGACATCGCGGTTTTCACCAGTGGATTTAGCACCTCATTTTACATAAAATAAGTCCTATAAGTCTACTTTCAAGAGTTGATAAAGGTACAAACGAATAAAATGTTTATATATCACATTTTCAAATATCTATTATTTTCCATTTTACTCGATCTCCTATACGGTTAAAGATAGGACATCGCGGTTTTCACCAGTGGATTTAGCACCTCATTTTACATAAAATAAGTCCTATAAGTCTACTTTCAAGAGTTGATAATGGTACAAACGAATAAAATGTTTATATATCACATTTTTATATATCTATTATTCTCCATTTTACTCGATCTCCTAAACGGTTAAAGATAGGACATCGTGGTTTTCACCTTGGATTTAGCACCTTATTTTACATAAAATAAGTCCTATAAGTCTACTCTCAAGAGTTGATAAAGGTACAAACGAATAAAATGTTTATATATCACATTTTTATATATCTCTTATTCTCCATTTTACTCGATCTCCTAAACGGTTAAAGATAGGAATCGCGGTTTTCACCAGTAGATTTAGCACCTCATTTTACATAAAATAAGTCCTATAAGTATACTTTCAAGAGTTGATAAAGGTACAAGCGAATAAAATGTTTATATATCACATTTTCAAATATCTAATACTCTCCATTTTACTCGATCTCCTAAACGGTTAAAGATAGGACATCGCGGTTTTCACCAGTAGATTTAGCACCTTATTTTACATAAAATAAGTCCTATAAGTCTACTTTCAAGAGTTGATATAGGTACAAACGAATAAAATGTTTATATATCACATTTTCAAATACCTATTTTTCTCCTTTTTACTCGATCTCCTAAACGGGTAAAGATAAGACATCGCGGTTTTCATCAGTGGATTAAGCACCTCAATTTACATAAAATAAGTCCTATAAGTCTACTCTCAAGAGTTGATAAAGGTACAAACAAATAAAATGTTTATATATCACATTTTCAAATATCTAATACTCTCCATTTTACTCGATCTCCTAAACGGTTAAAGATACAACATCGCGGTTTTCACCAGTAGATTTAGCACCTCATTTTACATAAAATAAGTCCTATAAGTCTACTTTCAAGAGTTGATAAAAGTAAAACGAATAAATAGTTTATATATCTCATTTTCAAATATCTATTATTCTCCATTTTATTCGATCTCCTAAACGGTCAAAGATAGGACATTGCGGTTTTCACCAGTGGATTTAGCACCTTATTTTACATAGAATAAGTCCTATAAGTCTACACTCAAGAGTTGATAAAGGTACAAACGAATAAAATGTTTATATATCACATTTTCAAATATCTCTTCTCCATTTTACTCGATCATCTAAAAGGTTAAAGATAGGACATCGCGGTTTTCACCAGTGGATTTAGCACCTCATTTTACATAAAATAAGTAATATAAGTCTACTCTCAAGAGTTGATAAAGGTACAAACGAATAAAATGTTTATATATCACATTTTCAAATATCTATTATTTTCCATTTTACTCGATCTGCTAAACGGTTAAAGATAGGACATCGCGGTTTTCACCAGTGGATTTAGCACCTCATTTTACATAAAATAAGTCCTATAAGTCTACTTTCAAGAGTTGATAATGGTACAAACGAATAAAATGTTTATATATCACATTTTTATATATCTATTATTCTCCATTTTACTCGATCTCCTAAACGGTTAAAGATAGGACATCGTGGTTTTCTCCTTGGATTTAGCACCTCATTTTACATAAAATAAGTCCTATAAGTCTACTCTCAAGAGTTGATAAAGGTACAAACGAATAAAATGTTTATATATCACATTTTTATATATCTATTATTCTCCATTTTACTCGATCTCCTAAACGGTTAAAGATAGGACATCGCGGTTTTCACCAGTAGATTTAGCACCTCATTTTACATAAAATAAGTCTTATAAGTCTACTCTCAAGAGTTGATAAAGGTACAAACTAATAAAATGTTTATATATCACATTTTCAAATATCTATTATTCTCCATTTTATTCGATCTCCTAAACGGTCAAAGATAGGACATCGCGGTTTTCACCAGTGGATTTAGCACCTCTTTTTACATAAAATTAGTACTATAACTCTACTCTCAAGAATTGATAAAGGTACAAACGCATAAAATGTTTATATATCACATTTTCAAATATCTATTATTCTCCATTTTACTCGATCTCCTAAACGGTCAAAGATAGGACATCGCGGTTTTTACTACTGGATTTAGCATCTCATATTACATAAAATAAGTCCTATAAGTCTACTTTCAAGAGTTGATAAAGGTACAAACGAATAAAATGTTTATATATCACATTTTCAAATATCTATTATACTCCATTTTCTCGATCTTTTAAACGGTTTAAGATAGGACATCGCGGTTTTCACCACTGGATTCAGCACCTCATTTTACATAAAATAAGTCCCATAAGTCTACTCTCAAGAGTTGATAAAGGTACAAACGAATAAAATGTTTATATATCACATTTTCAAATATCTATTATTCTCCATTTTACTCGATCTCCTAATCGGTTAAAGATAGGACATCGCGGTTTTCACCAGTGGATTTAGCACCTTATTTTACATAAAATAAGTTCTATAAGTCTACTCTCAAGAGTTGATAAAGGTACAAACGAATAAAATGTTTATATATCACATTTTCAAATATCCATTATTTTCCATTTTACTCGATCTCCTAAACGGTTCAAGATAGGACATCGCGGTTTTCACCAGTGGATTTAGCACTTCATTTTACATAAAATAAGTCCTATAAGTCTACTATCAAGAGTTGATAAAGGTACAAACGAATAAAATGTTTATATATCACATTTTCAAATATCTATTATTCTCCATTTTCTCGATCTCCTAAACGGTTAAAGATAGGACATCGCGGTTCTCACCAGTGGATTCAGCTTCTCATTTTACATGAAATAAGTTTTATAAGTCTACTCTCAAGAGTTGATAAAGGTACAAACGAATAAAATGTTTAAATATCACTTTATCAAATATCTATTATTCTCATTTTACTCGATCTCCTAAACAATTAAAGATAGGACATCGCGGTTTTCACCAGTGGATTTAGCACCTCATTTTACATAAAATAAGTAATATAAGTCTACTCTCAAGAGTTGATAAAGGTACAAACGAATAAAATGTTTATATATCACATTTTCAAATATCTATTATTTTCCATTTTACTCGATCTCCTAAACGGTTAAAGATAGGACATCGCGGTTTTCACCAGTGGATTTAGCACCTCATTCTACATAAAATAAGTCCTATAAGTCTACTCTCAAGAGTTGGAAAAGGTACAAACGAATAAAAAGTTTATATATCACATTTTCAAATATCTATTATTCTCCATTTTACTCGATCTCCTAAACGGTTGCAGATAGGACATCGTGGTTTTCACCAGTGGATTTAGCACCTCATTTTACATAAAATAGGTCCTATTAGTCTTTTCCCAAGAGTTGATAAAGGTACAAACGAATAAAATGTTTATATATCTCATTTTCAAATATCTATTATTTTCCATTTTACTCGATCTTCTAAACGGTTAAAGATAGGACATCGCGGTTTTTACCAGAGGATTTAGCACCTCATTTTACATAAAATATGTCCTATAAGTCTACTCTCAAGAGTTGATAAAGGTACAAACGAACAAAATGATTATATATCACATTTTCAAATATCTATTTTTCTCCATTCTACTCGATCTCCTAAACGGTTCAAGATAGGACATCGCGGGTTTCACCAGTGGATTTAGCACCTCATTTTACATAAAATAAGTCCTATAAGTCTATTCTCAAGAGTTGATAAAGGTACAAACGAACAAAACGTTTATATATCACATTTTCAAATATCTATTATTCTCCATTTTACTCGATCTCCTAAACGGTTATAGATAGGACATCGCGGTTTTCACCAGTGGATTTAGCACCTCATTTTACATAAAATAAGTCTTATAAGTCTACTCTCAAGAGTTGATAAAGGTACAAACAAATAAAATGTTTATATATCACATTTTCAAATATTTATTATTCTCCATCTTACTCGATCTCCTAAACGGTTAAAGATAGGACATCGCGGTTTTCACCAATGGATTTAGCACCTCATTTTACATAAAATAAGTCCTATAGGTCTACTCTCAAGAGTTGATAAAGGTACAAACGAATAAAATGTTTATATATCACATTATCAAATATCTATTATTCTCCATTTTACTCGATCTCCTAAACGGTTAAAGATAGGATATCGCGGTTTTCACCAATGGATTTAGCACCTCATTTTACATAAAATAAGTCTTATAAGCCTACTCTCAAGAGTTGATAAAGGTACAAACGAATAAAATGTTTATATATCACATTTTCAAATATCTATTATTCTCCATTTTCTCGATCTCCTAAACGGTTAAAGATAGGACATCGCGGTTCTCACCAGTGGATTTACCACCTTATTTTACATAAAATAGGTTCTATAAGTCTACTCTCAAGAGTTGATAAAGGTACAAACGAATAAAATGTTTATATATCACATTATCAAATATCTATTATACTTTATTTTACTCGATCTCCTAAACGGTTAAAGATAGGACATCGCGGTTTTCACCAGTGGATTTAGCACCTCATTTTACATAAAATAGGTTCTATAAGTCTACTCTCAAGAGTTGATAAAGGTACAAACGAACAAAATGTTTATATATCACATTTTCAAATATCTATTTTTCTCCATTTTACTCGATCTCCTAAACGGTTCAAGATAGGACATCGCGGTTTTCGCCAGTGGATTTAGCACCTCATTTTACATAAAATATGTCTTATAAGTCTACTCTCAAGAGTTGATAAAGGTACAAACGAACAAAATGTTTATATATCACATTTTCAAATATCTATTTTTCTCCATTTTACTCGATCTCCTAAACGGTTCAAGATAGGACATCGCGGTTTTCACCAGTGGATTTAGCACCTCATTTTACATAAAATAAGTCCTATAAGTCTACTCTCAAGAGTTAATAAAGGTAATAACGAATAAAATGTTTATATATCACATTTTCAAATATTTATTATTCTCCATCTTACTCGATCTCCTAAACGGTTAAAGACAGGACATCGCGGTTTTCACCGGAGGATTTAGCACCTCATTTTACATAAAATTGGTCCTATAAGTATACTCTCAAGAGTTGATAAAGGTACAAACGAATAAATTGTTTATATATCACATTTTCAAATATCTATTATTCTCCATTTTACTCGATCTCCTAAACGGTTAAAGATAGGTCATCGCGGTTTTCACCAGTGGATTTAGCACCTCTTTTTACATAAAATTAGTACTATAACTCTACTCTCAAGAATTGATAAAGGTACAAACGCATAAAATGTTTATATATCACATTTTCAAATATCTATTATTCTCCATTTTACTCGATCTCCTAAACGGTCAAAGATAGGACATCGCGGTTTTTACTAGTGGATTTAGCATCTCATATTACATAAAATAAGTCCTATAAGTCTACTTTCAAGAGTTGATAAAGGTACAAACGAATAAAATGTTTATATATCACATTTTCAAATATCTATTATACTCCATTTTCTTGATCTTTTAAACGGTTTAAGATAGGACATCGCGGTTTTCACTACTGGATTCAGCACCTCATTTTACATAAAATAAGTCCCATAAGTCTACTCTCAAGAGTTGATAAAGGTACAAACGAATAAAATGTTTATATATCACATTTTCAAATATCTATTATTCTCCATTTTACTCGATCTCCTAATCGGTTAAAGATAGGACATCGCGGTTTTCACCAGTGGATTTAGCACCTTATTTTACATAAAATATGTTCTATAAGTCTACTCTCAAGAGTTGATAAAGGTACAAACGAATAAAATGTTTATATATCACATTTTCAAATATCCATTATTTTCCATTTTACTCGATCTCCTAAACGGTTCAAGATAGGACATCGCGGTTTTCACCAGTGGATTTAGCACTTCATTTTACATAAAATAAGTCCTATAAGTCTACTATCAAGAGTTGATAAAGGTACAAACGAATAAAATGTTTATATATCACATTTTCAAATATCTATTATTCTCCATTTTCTCGATCTCCTAAACGGTTAAAGATAGGACATCGCGGTTCTCACCAGTGGATTCAGCTTCTCATTTTACATGAAATAAGTTTTATAAGTCTACTCTCAAGAGTTGATAAAGGTACAAACGAATAAAATGTTTAAATATCACATTATCAAATATCTATTATTCTCATTTTACTCGATCTCCTAAACAATTAAAGATAGGACATCGCGGTTTTCACCAGTGGATTTAGCACCTCATTTTACATAAAATAAGTAATATAAGTCTACTCTCAAGAGTTGATAAAGGTACAAACGAATAAAATGTTTATATATCACATTTTCAAATATCTATTATTTTCCATTTTACTCGATCTCCTAAACGGTTAAAGATAGGACATCGCGGTTTTCACCAGTGGATTTAGCACCTCATTCTACATAAAATAAGTCCTATAAGTCTACTCTCAAGAGTTGGAAAAGGTACAAACGAATAAAAAGTTTATATATCACATTTTCAAATATCTATTATTCTCCATTTTACTCGATCTCCTAAACGGTTGCAGATAGGACATCGTGGTTTTCACCAGTGGATTTAGCACCTCATTTTACATAAAATAGGTCCTATTAGTCTTTTCCCAAGAGTTGATAAAGGTACAAACGAATAAAATGTTTATATATCTCATTTTCAAATATCTATTATTTTCCATTTTACTCGATCTTCTAAACGGTTAAAGATAGGACATCGCGGTTTTTACCAGAGGATTTAGCACCTCATTTTACATAAAATATGTCCTATAAGTCTACTCTCAAGAGTTGATAAAGGTACAAACGAACAAAATGATTATATATCACATTTTCAAATATCTATTTTTCTCCATTTTACTCGATCTCCTAAACGGTTCAAGATAGGACATCGCGGTTTTCACCAATGGATTTAGCACCTCATTTTACATAAAATAAGTCCTATAGGTCTACTCTCAAGAGTTGATAAAGGTACAAACGAATAAAATGTTTATATATCACATTATCAAATATCTATTATTCTCCATTTTACTCGATCTCCTAAACGGTTAAAGATAGGATATCGCGGTTTTCACCAATGGATTTAGCACCTCATTTTACATAAAATAAGTCTTATAAGCCTACTCTCAAGAGTTGATAAAGGTACAAACGAATAAAATGTTTATATATCACATTTTCAAATATCTATTATTCTCCATTTTCTCGATCTCCTAAACGGTTAACGATAGGACATCGCGGTTCTCACCAGTGGATTCAGCACCTCATTTTACATAAAATAAGTCCTATGAGACTACTCTCAAGAGTTGATAAAGGTAAAAACAAATAAAATGTTTATATATCACATTTTCAAATATCTATTATTCTCCATTTTACTCGATCTACTAAACGGTTAAAGATAGGACATCGCGGTTCTCACCAGTGGATTTACCACCTTATTTTACATAAAATAAGTTCTATAAGTCTACTCTCAAGAGTTGATAAAGGTACCAACGAATAAAATGTTTATATATCACATTTTCCAATATCTATTATTCTCCATTTTACTCGATCCTCTAAACGGTTCAAGATAGGACATCGCGGTTTTCACCAGTGGATTTAGCACCTCATTTTACATAAAATAAGTCATATAAGTCTACTCTCAAGAGTTGATAAAGGTACCAACGAATAAAATGTTTATATATCACATTTTCAAATATCCATTATTCTCCATTTTACTCGATCTCCTAAACGGTTCAAGATAGGACATCGCGGTTTTCACCAGTGGATTTAGCACTTCATTTTACATAAAATAAGTCCTATAAGTCTACCCTTAAGAGTTGATAAAGGTACAAAAGAATAAAATGTTTATATATCACATTATCAAATATCTATTATACTTTATTTTACTCGATCTCCTAAACGGTTAAAGATAGGACATCGCGGTTTTCACCAGTGGATTTAGCACCTCATTTTACATAAAATAGGTTCTATAAGTCTACTCTCAAGAGTTGATAAAGGTACAAACGAACAAAATGTTTATATATCACATTTTCAAATATCTATTTTTCTCCATTTTACTCGATCTCCTAAACGGTTCAAGATAGGACATCGCGGTTTTCGCCAGTGGATTTAGCACCTCATTTTACATAAAATATGTCTTATAAGTCTACTCTCAAGAGTTTATAAAGGTACAAACGAACAAAATGTTTATATATCACATTTTCAAATATCTATTTTTCTCCATTTTACTCGATCTCCTAAACGGTTCAAGATAGGACATCGCGGTTTTCACCAGTGGATTTAGCACCTCATTTTACATAAAATAAGTCCTATAAGTCTACTCTCAAGAGTTAATAAAGGTAATAACGAATAAAATGTTTATATATCACATTTTCAAATATTTATTATTCTCCATCTTACTCGATCTCCTAAACGGTTAAAGACAGGACATCGCGGTTTTCACCGGAGGATTCAGCACCTCATTTTACATAAAATTGGTCCTATAAGTATACTCTCAAGAGTTGATAAAGGTACAAACGAATAAATTGTTTATATATCACATTTTCAAATATCTATTATTCTCCATTTTTCTCGATCTCCTAAACGGTTAAAGATAGGTCATCGCGGTTTTCACCAGTGGATTTAGCATTTCATTTTACATAAAATAAGCCCTATAAGTCTACTTTCAAGAGTTGATAAAGGTAAAAACAAATAAAATGTTTATATATCACATTTTCAAATATCTATTTTTCTCCATTTTACTCGATCTCCTAAACGGTTAAAGATAGGACATCGCGGATTTCACCAGTAAATTCAGCACCTCATTTTACATAAAATAAGTCCTATAAGTCTACTCTCAAGAGTTGATAAAGGTACCAACGAATAAAATGTTTATATATCACATTTTCCAATATCTATTATTCTCCATTTTACTCGATCTTCTAAACGGTTCAAGATAGGACATCGCGGTTTTCACCAGTGGATTTAGCACCTCATTTTACATAAAATAAGTCCTATAAGTCTACTCTCAAGAGTTGATAAAGGTACCAACGAATAAAATGTTTATATATCACATTTTCAAATATCCATTATTCTCCATTTTACTCGATCTCCTAAACGGTTCAAGATAGGACATCGCGGTTTTCACCAGTGGATTTAGCACTTCATTTTACATAAAATAAGTCCTATAAGTCTACTCTTAAGAGTTGATAAAGGTACAAAAGAATAAAATGTTTATATATCACATTATCAAATATCTATTATATTTTATTTTAGTCGATCTTCTAAACGGTTAAAGATAGGACATCGCGGTTTTCACCAGTGGATTTAGCACCTCATTTTACATAAAATAGGTCCTATAAGTCTACTCTCAAGAGTTGATAATGGTACAAACGAACAAAATGTTTATATATCACATTTTCAAATATCTATTTTTCTCCATTTTACTCGATCTCCTAAACGGTTCAAGATAGGACATCGCGGTTTTCACCGGAGGATTTAGCACCTCATTTTACATAAAATTGGTCCTATAAGTATACTCTCAAGAGTTGATAAAGGTACAAACGAATAAATTGTTTATATATCACATTTTCAAATATCTATTATTCTCCATTTTACTCGATCTCCTTAACAGTTAAAGATAGGACATCGCGGATTTCACCAGTGGATTTAGCACCTCATTTTACATAAAATAAGTCCTATAAGTCTACTTTCAAGAGTTGATAAAGGTACAAACGAATAAAATGTTTATATGTCACATTTTCAAATATCTATTATTCTCCTTTTTACTCGATCTCCTAAACGGGTAAAGATTAGACATCGCGGTTTTCATCAGTGGATTTAGCACCACATTTTACATAAAATAGGTCCTATAAAAGTCTACTCTCAAGAGTTGATAAAGGTAAAAACGAATAAAATGTTTATATATCACATTTTCAAATATCAAATACTTTCCATTTTACTCGATCTCCTAAACGGTTAAAGATACAACATCGCGGTTTTCACCAGTAGATTAAGCACCTCATTTTACATAAAATAAGTCCTATAAGTCTACTTTCAAGAGTTGATAAAGGTAAAACGAATAAATAGTTTATATATCTCATTTCAAATATCTATTATTCTCCATTTTATTCGATCTCCTAAACGGTCAAAGATAGGACATTGCGGTTTTCACCAGTGGATTTAGCACCTTATTTTACATAGAATAAGTCCTATAAGTCTACACTCAAGAGTTGATAAAGGTACAAACGAATAAAATGTTTATATATCACATTTTTAAATATCTATTATTTTCCATTTTATTCGATCTCCTAAACGGTCAATGATATTACATCGCGGTTTTCACCAGTGGATTTAGCACCTCATTTTACATAAAATATGTCCTATAAGTCTACTCTCAACAGTTGATAAAGGTACAAACGAATAAAATGTTTATATATCACATTTTCAAATATCTCTTCTCCATTTTACTCGATCATCTAAAAGGTTAAAGATAGGACATCGCGGATTTCACCAGTGGATTTAGCACCTCATTTTACATAAAATAAGTAATATAAGTCTACTCTCAAGAGTTGATAAAGGTACAAACGAATAAAATGTTTATATATCACATTTTCAAATATCTATTATTTTCCATTTTACTCGATCTCCTAAACGGTTAAAGATAGGACATCGCGGTTTCTACCAGTGGATTTTGCACCTCATTCTACATAAAATAAGTCCTATAAGTCTACTCTCAAGAGTTGATAAAGGTACGAATAAAATGTTTATATATCACATTTTCAAATATCTAATACTTTCCATTTTACTCGATCTCCTAAACGGTTGAAGATACAACATCGCGGTTTTCACCAGTAGATTAAGCACCTCATTTTACATAAAATAAGTCCTATAAGTCTACTTTCAAGAGTTGATAAAGGTAAAACGAATAAATAGTTTATATATCTCATTTTCAAATATCTATTATTCTCCATTTTATTCGATCTCCTAAACGGTCAAAGATAGGACATTGCGGTTTTCACCAGTGGATTTAGCACCTTATTTTACATAGAATAAGTCCTATAAGTCTACACTCAAGAGATGATAAAGGCACAAACGAATAAAATGTTTATATATCACATTTTTAAATATCTATTATTTTCCATTTTATTCGATCTCCTAAACGGTCAATGATAGGACATCGCGGTTTTCACCAGTGGATTTAGCACCTCATTTTACATAAAATATGTCCTATAAGTCTACTCTCAAGAATTGATAAAGGTACAAACGAATAAAATGTTTATATATCACATTTTCAAATATCTATTATTCTCCATTTTACTCGATCTCCTAAACGGTCAAAGATAGGACATCGCGGTTTTTACTAGTGGATTTAGCATCTCATATTACATAAAATAAGTCCTATAAGTCTACTCTCAACAGTTGATAAAGGTACAAACGAATAAAATGTTTATATATCACATTTTCAAATATCTCTTCTCCATTTTACTCGATCATCTAAAAGGTTAAAGATAGGACATCGCGGATTTCACCAGTGGATTTAGCACCTCATTTTACATAAAATAAGTAATATAAGTCTACTCTCAAGAGTTGATAAAGGTACAAACGAATAAAATGTTTATATATCACATTTTCAAATATCTATTATTTTCCATTTTACTCGATCTCCTAAACGGTTAAAGATAGGACATCGCGGTTTCTACCAGTGGATTTAGCACCTCATTCTACATAAAATAAGTCCTATAAGTCTACTTTCAAGAGTTGATAATGGTACTAACGAATAAAATGTTTATATATCACATTTTTATATATCTATTATTCTCCATTTTACTCGATCTCCTAAACGGTTAAAGATAGGACATCGTGGTTTTCACCTTGGATTTAGCACCTCATTTTACCTAAAATAAGTCCTATAAGTCTACTTTCAAGAGTTGATAAAGGTACAAACGAATAAAATGTTTATATATCACATTTTCAAATATCTATTATTCTCCTTTTTACTCGATCTCCTAAACGGTTAAAGATAGGACATCGCGGTTTTTACCTGTGGATTTAGCACCTCATTTTACATCAAATAAGTCCTATAAGTCTACTTTCAAGAGTTGATAAAAGTACAAACGAATAAAATGTTTATATATCACATTTTCAAATATCTATTATTCTCCTTTTTACTCGATCTCCTAAACGGTTAAAGATAGGACATCGCGGATTTCACCAGTGGATTTAGAACCTCATTTTACATAAAATAGGTCCTATAAAAGTCTACTCTCAAGAGTTGATAAAGGTAAAAACGAATAAAATGTTTATATATCACATTTTCAAATATCTAATACTTTCCATTTTACTCGATCTCCTAAACGGTTAAAGATACAACATCGCGGTTTTCACCAGTAGATTAAGCACCTCATTTTACATAAAATAAGTCCTATAAGTCTACTTTCAAGAGTTGATAAAGGTAAAACGAATAAATAGTTTATATATCTCATTTTCAAATATCTATTATTCTCCATTTTATTCGATCTCCTAAACGGTCAAAGATAGGACATTGCGGTTTTCACCAGTGGATTTAGCACCTTATTTTACATAGAATAAGTCCTATAAGTCTACACTCAAGAGATGATAAAGGTACAAACGAATAAAATGTTTATATATCACATTTTTAAATATCTATTATTTTCCATTTTATTCGATCTCCTAAACGGTCAATGATAGGACATCGCGGTTTTCACCAGTGGATTTAGCACCTCATTTTACATAAAATATGTCCTATAAGTCTACTCTCAAGAATTGATAAAGGTACAAACGAATAAAATGTTTATATATCACATTTTCAAATATCTATTATTCTCCATTTTACTCGATCTCCTAAACGGTCAAAGATAGGACATCGCGGTTTTTACTAGTGGATTTAGCATCTCATATTACATAAAATAAGTCCTATAAGTCTACTCTCAACAGTTGATAAAGGTACAAACGAATAAAATGTTTATATATCACATTTTCAAATATCTCTTCTCCATTTTACTCGATCATCTAAAAGGTTAAAGATAGGACATCGCGGATTTCACCAGTGGATTTAGCACCTCATTTTACATAAAATAAGTAATATAAGTCTACTCTCAAGAGTTGATAAAGGTACAAACGAATAAAATGTTTATATATCACATTTTCAAATATCTATTATTTTCCATTTTACTCGATCTCCTAAACGGTTAAAGATAGGACATCGCGGTTTCTACCAGTGGATTTAGCACCTCATTCTACATAAAATAAGTCCTATAAGTCTACTTTCAAGAGTTGATAATGGTACTAACGAATAAAATGTTTATATATCACATTTTTATATATCTATTATTCTCCATTTTACTCGATCTCCTAAACGGTTAAAGATAGGACATCGTGGTTTTCACCTTGGATTTAGCACCTTATTTTACCTAAAATAAGTCCTATAAGTCTACTTTCAAGAGTTGATAAAGGTACAAACGAATAAAATGTTTATATATCACATTTTCAAATATCTATTATTCTCCTTTTTACTCGATCTCCTAAACGGTTAAAGATAGGACATCGCGGTTTTTACCTGTGGATTTAGCACCTCATTTTACATCAAATAAGTCCTATAAGTCTACTTTCAAGAGTTGATAAAAGTACAAACGAATAAAATGTTTATATATCACATTTTCAAATATCTATTATTCTCCTTTTTACTCGATCTCCTAAACGGTTAAAGATAGGACATCGCGGATTTCACCAGTGGATTTAGAACCTCATTTTACATAAAATAGGTCCTATAAAAGTCTACTCTCAAGAGTTGATAAAGGTAAAAACGAATAAAATGTTTATATATCACATTTTCAAATATCAAATACTTTCCATTTTACTCGATCTCCTAAACGGTTAAAGATACAACATCGCGGTTTTCACCAGTAGATTAAGCACCTCATTTTACATAAAATAAGTCCTATAAGTCTACTTTCAAGAGTTGATAAAGGTAAAACGAATAAATAGTTTATATATCTCATTTCAAATATCTATTATTCTCCATTTTATTCGATCTCCTAAACGGTCAAAGATAGGACATTGCGGTTTTCACCAGTGGATTTAGCACCTTATTTTACATAGAATAAGTCCTATAAGTCTACACTCAAGAGTTGATAAAGGTACAAACGAATAAAATGTTTATATATCACATTTTTAAATATCTATTATTCTCCATTTTATTCGATCTCCTAAACGGTCAAAGATAGGACATTGCGGTTTTCACCAGTGGATTTAGCACCTTATTTTACATAGAATAAGTCCTATAAGTCTACTCTCAAGAGTTGATAAAGGTAAAAACGAATAAAATGTTTATATATCACATTTTCAAATATCAAATACTTTCCATTTTACTCGATCTCCTAAACGGTTAAAGATACAACATCGCGGTTTTCACCAGTAGATTAAGCACCTCATTTTACATAAAATAAGTCCTATAAGTCTACTTTCAAGAGTTGATAAAGGTAAAACGAATAAATAGTTTATATATCTCATTTCAAATATCTATTATTCTCCATTTTATTCGATCTCCTAAACGGTCAAAGATAGGACATTGCGGTTTTCACCAGTGGATTTAGCACCTCATTTTACATAAAATATGTCCTATAAGTCTACTCTCAACAGTTGATAAAGGTACAAACGAATAAAATGTTTATATATCACATTTTCAAATATCTCTTCTCCATTTTACTCGATCATCTAAAAGGTTAAAGATAGGACATCGCGGATTTCACCAGTGGATTTAGCACCTCATTTTACATAAAATAAGTAATATAAGTCTACTCTCAAGAGTTGATAAAGGTACAAACGAATAAAATGTTTATATATCACATTTTCAAATATCTATTATTTTCCATTTTACTCGATCTCCTAAACGGTTAAAGATAGGACATCGCGGTTTCTACCAATGGATTTTGCACCTCATTCTACATAAAATAAGTCCTATAAGTCTACTTTCAAGAGTTGATAATGGTACTAACGAATAAAATGTTTATATATCACATTTTTATATATCTATTAATCTCCATTTTACTCGATCTCCTAAACGGTTAAAGATAGGACATCGTGGTTTTCACCTTGGATTTAGCACCTCATTTTACCTAAAATAAGTCCTATAAGTCTACTTTCAAGAGTTGATAAAGGTACAAACGAATAAAATGTTTATATATCACATTTTCAAATATCTATTATTCTCCTTTTTACTCGATCTCCTAAACGGTTAAAGATAGGACATCGCGGTTTTCACCAATGGATTAAGCACTTCATTTTACCTAAAATAAGTCCTATAAGTCTACTTTCAAGAGTTGATAAAGGTACAAACGAATAAAATGTTTATATATCACATTTTCAAATATCTATTATTCTCCTTTTTACTCGATCTCCTAAACGGGTAAAGATAAGACATCGCGGTTTTCGCCAGTGGATTAAGCACCTCATTTTACATAAAATAAGTCCTATAAGTCTAGTTTCAAGAGTTGATAAAGGTACAAGCGAATAAAATGTTTATATATCACATTTTCAAATATCTAATACTTTCCATTTTACTCGATCTCCTAAACGGTTAAAGATAGGACATCGCGGTTTTCACCAGTGGATTTAGCACCTCAATTTACACAAAATAAGTCCTATAAGTCTACATTTAAGAGTTGATAAAGGTACAAGCGAATAAAATGTTTATATATCACATTTTCAAATATCTAATACTCTCCATTTCACACGATCTCCTAAACGGTTAAAGATAGGACATCGCGGTTTTCACCAGTGGATTTAGCACCTCATTTTACATAAAATAAGTCCTATAAGTCTACTCTCAAGAGTTGATAAAGGTACCAACGAATAAAATGTTTATATATCACATTTTCCAATATCTATTATTCTCCATTTTACTCGATCTTCTAAACGGTTCAAGATAGGACATCGCGGTTTTCACCAGTGGATTTAGCACCTCATTTTACATAAAATAAGTCCTATAAGTCTACTCTCAAGAGTTGATAAAGGTACCAACGAATAAAATGTTTATATATCACATTTTCAAATATCCATTATTCTCCATTTTACTCGATCTCCTAAACGGTTCAAGATAGGACATCGCGGTTTTCACCAGTGGATTTAGCACTTCATTTTACATAAAATAAGTCCTATAAGTCTACTCTTAAGAGTTGATAAAGGTACAAAAGAATAAAATGTTTATATATCACATTATCAAATATCTATTATATTTTATTTTAGTCGATCTTCTAAACGGTTAAAGATAGGACATCGCGGTTTTCACCAGTGGATTTAGCACCTCATTTTACATAAAATAGGTCCTATAAGTCTACTCTCAAGAGTTGATAATGGTACAAACGAACAAAATGTTTATATATCACATTTTCAAATATCTATTTTTCTCCATTTTACTCGATCTCCTAAACGGTTCAAGATAGGACATCGCGGTTTTCACCGGAGGATTTAGCACCTCATTTTACATAAAATTGGTCCTATAAGTATACTCTCAAGAGTTGATAAAGGTACAAACGAATAAATTGTTTATATATCACATTTTCAAATATCTATTATTCTCCATTTTACTCGATCTCCTTAACAGTTAAAGATAGGACATCGCGGATTTCACCAGTGGATTTAGCACCTCATTTTACATAAAATAAGTCCTATAAGTCTACTTTCAAGAGTTGATAAAGGTACAAACGAATAAAATGTTTATATGTCACATTTTCAAATATCTATTATTCTCCTTTTTACTCGATCTCCTAAACGGGTAAAGATTAGACATCGCGGTTTTCATCAGTGGATTTAGCACCACATTTTACATAAAATAGGTCCTATAAAAGTCTACTCTCAAGAGTTGATAAAGGTAAAAACGAATAAAATGTTTATATATCACATTTTCAAATATCAAATACTTTCCATTTTACTCGATCTCCTAAACGGTTAAAGATACAACATCGCGGTTTTCACCAGTAGATTAAGCACCTCATTTTACATAAAATAAGTCCTATAAGTCTACTTTCAAGAGTTGATAAAGGTAAAACGAATAAATAGTTTATATATCTCATTTCAAATATCTATTATTCTCCATTTTATTCGATCTCCTAAACGGTCAAAGATAGGACATTGCGGTTTTCACCAGTGGATTTAGCACCTTATTTTACATAGAATAAGTCCTATAAGTCTACACTCAAGAGTTGATAAAGGTACAAACGAATAAAATGTTTATATATCACATTTTTAAATATCTATTATTTTCCATTTTATTCGATCTCCTAAACGGTCAATGATATTACATCGCGGTTTTCACCAGTGGATTTAGCACCTCATTTTACATAAAATATGTCCTATAAGCCTACTTTCAAGAGTTGATAAAGGTAAAACGAATAAATAGTTTATATATCTCATTTTCAAATATCTATTATTCTCCATTTTATTCGATCTCCTAAACGGTCAAAGATAGGACATTGCGGTTTTCACCAGTGGATTTAGCACCTTATTTTACATAGAATAAGTCCTATAAGTCTACTCTCAAGAATTGATAAAGGTACAAATGAATAAAATGTTTATATATCACATTTTCAGATATCTATTATTCTCCTTTTTACTCGATCTCCTAAACGGGTAAAGATAAGACATCGCGGTTTTCACCAGTGGATTTAGCACCTTATTTTACATAGAATAAGTCCTATAAGTCTACTCTCAAGAATTGATAAAGGTACAAACTCATAAAATGTTTATATATCACATTTTCAAATATCTATTATTCTCCATTTTACTCGATCTCCTAAACGGTCAAAGATAGGACATCGCGGTTTTTACTAGTGGATTTAGCATCTCATATTACATAAAATAAGTCCTATAAGTCTACTCTCAAGAGTTGATAAAGGTACAAACGAATAAAATGTTTATATATCACATTTTCAAATATCTATTATTCTCCATTTTACTCGATCTCCTAAACGGTCAAAAATAGGACATCGCGGTTTTTACTAGTGGATTTAGCATCTCATATTACATAAAATAAGTCCTATAAGTCTACTCTCAAGAGTTGGTAAAGATACAAACGAATAAAAAGTTTATATATCACATTTTCAAATATCTATTATTCTCCATTTTACTCGATCTCCTAAACGGTTACAGATAGGACATCGTGGTTTTCACCAGTGGATTTAGCACCTTATTTTACATAAAATAAGTCCTATTAGTCTTTTCTCAAGAGTTGATAAAGGTACAAACGTATAAAATATTTATATATCTCATTTTCAAATATCTATTATTTTCCATTTTACTCGATCTTCTAAACGGTTAAAGATTGGACATCGCGGTTTTTACCAGTGGATTTAGCACCTCATTTTACATAAAATAAGTCCTATAAGTCTACTCTCAAGAGTTAATAATGGTAATAACGAATAAAATGTTTATATATCACATTTTCAAATATTTATTATTCTCCATCTTACTCGATCTCCTAAACGGTTAAAGACAGGACATCGCGGTTTTCACCGGAGGATTCAGCACCTCATTTTACATAAAATTGGTCCTATAAGTATACTCTCAAGAGTTGATAAAGGTACAAACGAATAAATTGTTTATATATCACATTTTCAAATATCTATTATTCTCCATTTTACTCGATCTCCTAAACGGTTAAAGATAGGTCATCGCGGTTTTCACCAGTGGATTTAGCATTTCATTTTACATAAAATAAGCCCTATAAGTCTACTTTCAAGAGTTGATAAAGGTAAAAACAAATAAAATGTTTATATATCACATTTTCAAATATCTATTTTTCTCCATTTTACTCGATCTCCTAAACGGTTAAAGATAGGACATCGCGGATTTCACCAGTAAATTCAGCACCTCATTTTACATAAAATAAGTCCTATAAGTCTACTCTCAAGAGTTGATAAAGGTACCAACAAATAAAATGTTTATATATCACATTTTCCAATATCTATTATTCTCCATTTTACTCGATCTTCTAAACGGTTCAAGATAGGACATCGCGGTTTTCACCAGTGGATTTAGCACCTCATTTTACATAAAATAAGTCCTATAAGTCTACTCTCAAGAGTTGATAAAGGTACCAACGAATAAAATGTTTATATATCACATTTTCAAATATCTATTATTCTCCTTTTTACTCGATCTCCTAAACGGGTAAAGATTAGACATCGCGGTTTTCATCAGTGGATTTAGCACCACATTTTACATAAAATAGGTCCTATAAAAGTCTACTCTCAAGAGTTGATAAAGGTAAAAACGAATAAAATGTTTATATATCACATTTTCAAATATCAAATACTTTCCATTTTACTCGATCTCCTAAACGGTTAAAGATACAACATCGCGGTTTTCACCAGTAGATTAAGCACCTCATTTTACATAAAATAAGTCCTATAAGTCTACTTTCAAGAGTTGATAAAGGTAAAACGAATAAATAGTTTATATATCTCATTTCAAATATCTATTATTCTCCATTTTATTCGATCTCCTAAACGGTCAAAGATAGGACATTGCGGTTTTCACCAGTGGATTTAGCACCTTATTTTACATAGAATAAGTCCTATAAGTCTACACTCAAGAGTTGATAAAGGTACAAACGAATAAAATGTTTATATATCACATTTTTAAATATCTATTATTTTCCATTTTATTCGATCTCCTAAACGGTCAATGATATTACATCGCGGTTTTCACCAGTGGATTTAGCACCTCATTTTACATAAAATATGTCCTATAAGTCTACTCTCAACAGTTGATAAAGGTACAAACGAATAAAATGTTTATATATCACATTTTCAAATATCTCTTCTAAATTTTACTCGATCATCTAAAAGGTTAAAGATAGGACATCGCGGATTTCACCAGTGGATTTAGCACCTCATTTTACATAAAATAAGTAATATAAGTCTACTCTCAAGAGTTGATAAAGGTACAAACGAATAAAATGTTTATATATCACATTTTCAAATATCTATTATTTTCCATTTTACTCGATCTCCTAAACGGTTAAAGATAGGACATCGCGGTTTATACCAGTGGATTTTGCACCTCATTCTACATAAAATAAGTCCTATAAGTCTACTCTCAAGAGTTGATAAAGGTACGAATAAAATGTTTATATATCACATTTTCAAATATCTAATACTTTCCATTTTACTCGATCTCCTAAACGGTTAAAGATACAACATCGCGGTTTTCACCAGTAGATTAAGCACCTCATTTTACATAAAATAAGTCCTATAAGTCTACTTTCAAGAGTTGATAAAGGTAAAACGAATAAATAGTTTATATATCTCATTTTCAAATATCTATTATTCTCCATTTTATTCGATCTCCTAAACGGTCAAAGATAGGACATTGCGGTTTTCACCAGTGGATTTAGCACCTTATTTTACATAGAATAAGTCCTATAAGTCTACACTCAAGAGATGATAAAGGCACAAACGAATAAAATGTTTATATATCACATTTTTAAATATCTATTATTTTCCATTTTATTCGATCTCCTAAACGGTCAATGATAGGACATCGCGGTTTTCACCAGTGGATTTAGCACCTCATTTTACATAAAATATGTCCTATAAGTCTACTCTCAAGAATTGATAAAGGTACAAACGAATAAAATGTTTATATATCACATTTTCAAATATCTATTATTCTCCATTTTACTCGATCTCCTAAACGGTCAAAGATAGGACATCGCGGTTTTTACTAGTGGATTTAGCATCTCATATTACATAAAATAAGTCCTATAAGTCTACTCTCAACAGTTGATAAAGGTACAAACGAATAAAATGTTTATATATCACATTTTCAAATATCTCTTCTCCATTTTACTCGATCATCTAAAAGGTTAAAGATAGGACATCGCGGATTTCACCAGTGGATTTAGCACCTCATTTTACATAAAATAAGTAATATAAGTCTACTCTCAAGAGTTGATAAAGGTACAAACGAATAAAATGTTTATATATCACATTTTCAAATATCTATTATTTTCCATTTTACTCGATCTCCTAAACGGTTAAAGATAGGACATCGCGGTTTCTACCAGTGGATTTAGCACCTCATTCTACATAAAATAAGTCCTATAAGTCTACTTTCAAGAGTTGATAATGGTACTAACGAATAAAATGTTTATATATCACATTTTTATATATCTATTATTCTCCATTTTACTCGATCTCCTAAACGGTTAAAGATAGGACATCGTGGTTTTCACCTTGGATTTAGCACCTCATTTTACCTAAAATAAGTCCTATAAGTCTACTTTCAAGAGTTGATAAAGGTACAAACGAATAAAATGTTTATATATCACATTTTCAAATATCTATTATTCTCCTTTTTACTCGATCTCCTAAACGGTTAAAGATAGGACATCGCGGTTTTTACCTGTGGATTTAGCACCTCATTTTACATCAAATAAGTCCTATAAGTCTACTTTCAAGAGTTGATAAAAGTACAAACGAATAAAATGTTTATATATCACATTTTCAAATATCTATTATTCTCCTTTTTACTCGATCTCCTAAACGGTTAAAGATAGGACATCGCGGATTTCACCAGTGGATTTAGAACCTCATTTTACATAAAATAGGTCCTATAAAAGTCTACTCTCAAGAGTTGATAAAAGTAAAAACGAATAAAATGTTTATATATCACATTTTCAAATATCTAATACTTTCCATTTTACTCGATCTCCTAAACGGTTAAAGATACAACATCGCGGTTTTCACCAGTAGATTAAGCACCTCATTTTACATAAAATAAGTCCTATAAGTCTACTTTCAAGAGTTGATAAAGGTAAAACGAATAAATAGTTTATATATCTCATTTTCAAATATCTATTATTCTCCATTTTATTCGATCTCCTAAACGGTCAAAGATAGGACATTGCGGTTTTCACCAGTGGATTTAGCACCTTATTTTACATAGAATAAGTCCTATAAGTCTACACTCAAGAGATGATAAAGGTACAAACGAATAAAATGTTTATATATCACATTTTTAAATATCTATTATTTTCCATTTTATTCGATCTCCTAAACGGTCAATGATAGGACATCGCGGTTTTCACCAGTGGATTTAGCACCTCATTTTACATAAAATATGTCCTATAAGTCTACTCTCAAGAATTGATAAAGGTACAAACGAATAAAATGTTTATATATCACATTTTCAAATATCTATTATTCTCCATTTTACTCGATCTCCTAAACGGTCAAAGATAGGACATCGCGGTTTTTACTAGTGGATTTAGCATCTCATATTACATAAAATAAGTCCTATAAGTCTACTCTCAACAGTTGATAAAGGTACAAACGAATAAAATGTTTATATATCACATTTTCAAATATCTCTTCTCCATTTTACTCGATCATCTAAAAGGTTAAAGATAGGACATCGCGGATTTCACCAGTGGATTTAGCACCTCATTTTACATAAAATAAGTAATATAAGTCTACTCTCAAGAGTTGATAAAGGTACAAACGAATAAAATGTTTATATATCACATTTTCAAATATCTATTATTTTCCATTTTACTCGATCTCCTAAACGGTTAAAGATAGGACATCGCGGTTTCTACCAGTGGATTTAGCACCTCATTCTACATAAAATAAGTCCTATAAGTCTACTTTCAAGAGTTGATAATGGTACTAACGAATAAAATGTTTATATATCACATTTTTATATATCTATTATTCTCCATTTTACTCGATCTCCTAAACGGTTAAAGATAGGACATCGTGGTTTTCACCTTGGATTTAGCACCTCATTTTACCTAAAATAAGTCCTATAAGTCTACTTTCAAGAGTTGATAAAGGTACAAACGAATAAAATGTTTATATATCACATTTTCAAATATCTATTATTCTCCTTTTTACTCGATCTCCTAAACGGTTAAAGATAGGACATCGCGGTTTTTACCTGTGGATTTAGCACCTCATTTTACATCAAATAAGTCCTATAAGTCTACTTTCAAGAGTTGATAAAAGTACAAACGAATAAAATGTTTATATATCACATTTTCAAATATCTATTATTCTCCTTTTTACTCGATCTCCTAAACGGTTAAAGATAGGACATCGCGGATTTCACCAGTGGATTTAGAACCTTATTTTACATAAAATAGGTCCTATAAAAGTCTACTCTCAAGAGTTGATAAAGGTAAAAACGAATAAAATGTTTATATATCACATTTTCAAATATCAAATACTTTCCATTTTACTCGATCTCCTAAACGGTTAAAGATACAACATCGCGGTTTTCACCAGTAGATTAAGCACCTCATTTTACATAAAATAAGTCCTATAAGTCTACTTTCAAGAGTTGATAAAGGTAAAACGAATAAATAGTTTATATATCTCATTTCAAATATCTATTATTCTCCATTTTATTCGATCTCCTAAACGGTCAAAGATAGGACATTGCGGTTTTCACCAGTGGATTTAGCACCTTATTTTACATAGAATAAGTCCTATAAGTCTACACTCAAGAGTTGATAAAGGTACAAACGAATAAAATGTTTATATATCACATTTTTAAATATCTATTATTTTCCATTTTATTCGATCTCCTAAACGGTCAATGATATTACATCGCGGTTTTCACCAGTGGATTTAGCACCTCATTTTACATAAAATATGTCCTATAAGTCTACTCTCAACAGTTGATAAAGGTACAAACGAATAAAATGTTTATATATCACATTTTCAAATATCTCTTCTCCATTTTACTCGATCATCTAAAAGGTTAAAGATAGGACATCGCGGATTTCACCAGTGGATTTAGCACCTCATTTTACATAAAATAAGTAATATAAGTCTACTCTCAAGAGTTGATAAAGGTACAAACGAATAAAATGTTTATATATCACATTTTCAAATATCTATTATTTTTTATTTTACTCGATCTCCTAAACGGTTAAAGATAGGACATCGCGGTTTCTACCAATGGATTTTGCACCTCATTCTACATAAAATAAGTCCTATAAGTCTACTTTCAAGAGTTGATAATGGTACTAACGAATAAAATGTTTATATATCACATTTTTATATATCTATTAATCTCCATTTTACTCGATCTCCTAAACGGTTAAAGATAGGACATCGTGGTTTTCACCTTGGATTTAGCACCTCATTTTACCTAAAATAAGTCCTATAAGTCTACTTTCAAGAGTTGATAAAGGTACAAACGAATAAAATGTTTATATATCACATTTTCAAATATCTATTATTCTCCTTTTTACTCGATCTCCTAAACGGTTAAAGATAGGACATCGCGGTTTTCACCAATGGATTAAGCACTTCATTTTACCTAAAATAAGTCCTATAAGTCTACTTTCAAGAGTTGATAAAGGTACAAACGAATAAAATGTTTATATATCACATTTTCAAATATCTATTATTCTCCTTTTTACTCGATCTCCTAAACGGGTAAAGATACGACATCGCGGTTTTCGCCAGTGGATTAAGCACCTCATTTTACATAAAATAAGTCCTATAAGTCTAGTTTCAAGAGTTGATAAAGGTACAAGCGAATAAAATGTTTATATATCACATTTTCAAATATCTAATACTTTCCATTTTACTCGATCTCCTAAACGGTTAAAGATAGGACATCGCGGTTTTCACCAGTGGATTTAGCACCTCAATTTACACAAAATAAGTCCTATAAGTCTACATTTAAGAGTTGATAAAGGTACAAGCGAATAAAATGTTTATATATCACATTTTCAAATATCTAATACTCTCCATTTCACACGATCTCCTAAACGGTTAAAGATTGGACATCGCGGTTTTCACCAGTGGATTTATCACCTCATTTTACATAAAATAAGTCCTATAAGTCTACTTTCAAGAGTTGATAAAGGTAAAACGAATAAATAGTTTATATATCTCATTTTCAAATATCTATTATTCTCCATTTTATTCGATCTCCTAAACGGTCAAAGATAGGACATTGCGGTTTTCACCAGTGGATTTAGCACCTTATTTTACATAGAATAAGTCCTATAAGTCTACTCTCAAGAATTGATAAAGGTACAAATGAATAAAATGTTTATATATCACATTTTCAGATATCTATTATTCTCCTTTTTACTCGATCTCCTAAACGGGTAAAGATAAGACATCGCGGTTTTCACCAGTGGATTTAGCACCTTATTTTACATAGAATAAGTCCTATAAGTCTACTCTCAAGAATTGATAAAGGTACAAACTCATAAAATGTTTATATATCACATTTTCAAATATCTATTATTCTCCATTTTACTCGATCTCCTAAACGGTCAAAGATAGGACATCGCGGTTTTTACTAGTGGATTTAGCATCTCATATTACATAAAATAAGTCCTATAAGTCTACTCTCAAGAGTTGATAATGGTACAAACGAATAAAATGTTTATATATCACATTTTCAAATATCTATTATTCTCCATTTTACTCGATCTCCTAAACGGTCAAAAATAGGACATCGCGGTTTTTACTAGTGGATTTAGCATCTCATATTACATAAAATAAGTCCTATAAGTCTACTCTCAAGAGTTGGTAAAGATACAAACGAATAAAAAGTTTATATATCACATTTTCAAATATCTATTATTCTCCATTTTACTCGATCTCCTAAACGGTTACAGATAGGACATCGTGGTTTTCACCAGTGGATTTAGCACCTTATTTTACATAAAATAAGTCCTATTAGTCTTTTCTCAAGAGTTGATAAAGGTACAAACGTATAAAATATTTATATATCTCATTTTCAAATATCTATTATTTTCCATTTTACTCGATCTTCTAAACGGTTAAAGATTGGACATCGCGGTTTTTACCAGTGGATTTAGCACCTCATTTTACATAAAATATGTCCTAAAAGTCTACTCTCAAGAGTTGATAAAGGTACAAACGAACAAAATGTTTATATATCACATTTTCAAATATCTATTATTCTCCATTTTACTCGATCTCCTAAACGGTTATAGATAGGACATCGCGGTCTTCACCAGTGGATTTAGCACCTCATTTTACATAAAATAAGTCTTATAAGTCTACTCCTAAGAGTTGATAAAGGTACAAACAAATAAAATGTTTATATATCACATTTTCAAATATTTATTATTTTCCATCTTACTCGATCTCCTAAACGGTTAAAGATAGGACATCGCGGTTTTTACCAGTGGATTTAGCACCTCATTTTACATAAAATAAGTCCTATAGGTCTACTCTCAAGAGTTGATAAAGGTACAAACGAATAAAATGTTTATATATCACAATATCAAATATCTATTATTCTCCATTTTACTCGATCTCCTAAACGGTTAAAGATAGGACATCGCGGTTTTCACCAGTGGATTTAGCACCTCATTTTACATTAAATAAGTTTTATAAGTCTACTCTCAAGTGTTGATAAAGGTACAAACGAATAAAATGTTTATATATCACATTTTCAAATATCTATTATTCTCCTTTTTACTCGATCTCCTAAACGGGTAAAGATAAGACATCGCGGTTTTCACCAGTGGATTTAGCACCTCATTTTACATAAAATAAGTCCTATAAGTCTACTCTCAAGAATTGATAAAGGTACAAACGAATAAAATGTTTATATATCACATTTTCAAATATCTATTATTCTCCATTTTACTCGATCTCCTAAACGGTCAAAAATAGGACATCGCGGTTTTTACTAGTGGATTTAGCATCTCATATTACATAAAATAAGTCCTATAAGTCTACTCTCAAGAGTTGGTAAAGGTACAAACGAATAAAAAGTTTATATATCACATTTTCAAATATCTATTATTCTCCATTTTACTCGATCTCCTAAACGGTTACAGATAGGACATCGTGGTTTTCACCAGTGGATTTAGCACCTTATTTTACATAAAATAAGTCCTATTAGTCTTTTCTCAAGAGTTGATAAAGGTACAAACGTATAAAATGTTTATATATCTCATTTTCAAATATCTATTATTTTCCATTTTACTCGATCTTCTAAACGGTTAAAGATTGGACATCGCGGTTTTTACCAGTGGATTTAGCACCTCATTTTACATAAAATATGTCCTAAAAGTCTACTCTCAAGAGTTG
This sequence comes from Silvanus unidentatus, assembly GCA_963930825.1. Taxonomy (NCBI): domain Eukaryota; kingdom Metazoa; phylum Arthropoda; class Insecta; order Coleoptera; family Silvanidae; genus Silvanus; species Silvanus unidentatus. The sequence continues at coordinate 10,788,220 of OZ005757.1, read as the reverse complement.
ATAAAGGTACAAACGAACAAAATGTTTATATATCACATTTTCAAATATCTATTTTTCTCCATTTTACTCGATCTCCTAAACGGTTCAAGATAGGACATCGCGGTTTTCACCAGTGGATTTAGCACCTCATATTACATAAAATAAGTCCTATAAGTCTATTCTCAAGAGTTGATAAAGGTACAAACCAACAAAATGTTTATATATCACATTTTCAAATATCTATTATTCTCCATTTTACTCGATCTCCTAAACGGTTATAGATAGGACATCGCGGTCTTCACCAGTGGATTTAGCACCTCATTTTACATAAAATAAGTCTTATAAGTCTACTCTCAAGAGTTGATAAAGGTACAAACAAATAAAATGTTTATATATCACATTTTCAAATATTTATTATTCTCCATCTTACTCGATCTCCTAAACGGTTAAAGATAGGACATCGCAGTTTTTACCAGTGGATTTAGCACCTCATTTTACATAAAATAAGTCCTATAGGTCTACACTCAAGAGTTGATAAAGGTACAAAAGAATAAAATGTTTATATATCACAATATCAAATATCTATTATTCTCCATTTTACTCGATCTCCTAAACGGTTAAAGATAGGACATCGCGGTTTTCACCAGTGGATTTAGCACCTCATTTTACATAAAATAAGTTTTATAAGTCTACTCTCAAGTGTTGATAAAGGTACAAACGAATAAAATGTTTAAATATCACATTATCAAATATCTATTATTCTCCATTTTACTCGATCTCCTAAACGGTTAAAGATAGGACATCGCGGTTTTCACCAGTGGATTAAGCACCTCATTTTACCTAAAATAAGTCCTATAAGTCTACTTTCAAGATTTGATAAAGGTACAAACGAATAAAATGTTTATATATCACATTTTCAAATATCTATTATTCTCCATTTTACTCGATCTCCTAAACGGGTAAAGATAAGACATCGCGGTTTTCACCAGTGGATTAAGCACCTCATTTTACATAAAATAAGTCCTATAAGTCTACTTTCAAGAGTTGATAAAGGTACAAGCGAATAAAATGTTTATATATCACATTTTCAAATATCTAATACTCTCCATTTTACTCGATCTCCTAAACGGTTAAAGATAGGACATCGCGGTTTTCACCAGTGGATTTAGCACCTTATTTTACATAGAATAAGTCCTATAAGTCTACTCTCAAGAATTGATAAAGGTACAAACGCATAAAATGTTTATATATCACATTTTCAAATATCTATTATTTTCCATTTTACTCGATCTCCTAAACGGTCAAAGATAGGACATCGCGGTTTTTACTAGTGGATTTAGCATCTCATATTACATAAAATAAGTCCTATAAGTCTACTCTCAAGAGTTGAAAAAGGTACAAACGAATAAAATGTTTATATATCACATTTTCAAATATCTATTATTTTCCATTTTATTCGATCTCCTAAACGGTCAATGATAGGACATCGCGGTTTTCACCAGTAGATTTAGCACCTCATTTTACATAAAATAAGTCCTATAAGTCTACTCTCAAGAATTGATAAAGGTACTAACGAATAAAATGTTTATATATCACATTTTCAAATATCTATTATTCTCCATTTTACTTGATCTCCTAAACGGTCAAAAATAGGACATCGCGGTTTTTACTAGTGGATTTAGCATCTCATATTACATAAAATAAGTCCTATAAGTCTACTCTCAAGAGTTGGTAAAGGTACAAACGAATAAAAAGTTTATATATCACATTTTCAAATATCTATTATTCTCCATTTTACTCGATCTCCTAAACGGTTACAGATAGGACATCGTGGTTTTCACCAGTGGATTTAGCTCCTTATTTTACATAAAATAAGTCCTATTAGTCTTTTCTCAAGAGTTGATAAAGGTACAAACGTATAAAATGTTTATATATCTCATTTTCAAATATCTATTATTTTCCATTTTACTCGATCTTCTAAACGGTTAAAGATTGGACATCGCGGTTTTTACCAGTGGATTTAGCACCTCATTTTACATAAAATATTTCCAAAAAGTCTACTCTCAAGAGTTGATAAAGGTACAAACGAACAAAATGTTTATATATCACATTTTCAAATATCTATTTTTCTCCATTTTACTCGATCTCCTAAACGGTTCAAGATAGGACATCGCGGTTTTCACCAGTGGATTTAGCACCTCATTTTACATAAAATAAGTCCTATAAGTCTATTCTCAAGAGTTGATAAAGGTACAAACGAACAAAATGTTTATATATCACATTTTCAAATATCTATTATTCTCCATTTTACTCGATCTCCTAAACGGTTATAGATAGGACATCGCGGTTTTCACCAGTGGATTTAGCACCTCATTTTACATAAAATAAGTCTTATAAGTCTACTCTCAAGAGTTGATAAAGGTACAAACAAATAAAATGTTTATATATCACATTTTCAAATATTTATTATTCTCCATCTTACTCGATCTCCTAAACGGTTAAAGATAGGACATCGCAGTTTTTACCAGTGGATTTAGCACCTCATTTTACATAAAATAAGTCCTATAGGTCTACACTCAAGAGTTGATAAAGGTACAAAAGAATAAAATGTTTATATATCACAATATCAAATATCTATTATTCTCCATTTTACTCGATCTCCTAAACGGTTAAAGATAGGACATCGCGGTTTTCACCAGTGGATTTAGCACCTCATTTTACATAAAATAAGTTTTATAAGTCTACTCTCAAGTGTTGATAAAGGTACAAACGAATAAAATGTTTAAATATCACATTATCAAATATCTATTATTCTCCATTTTACTCGATCTCCTAAACGGTTAAAGATAGGACATCGCGGTTTTCACCAGTGGATTAAGCACCTCATTTTACCTAAAATAAGTCCTATAAGTCTACTTTCAAGATTTGATAAAGGTACAAACGAATAAAATGTTTATATATCACATTTTCAAATATCTATTATTCTCCATTTTACTCGATCTCCTAAACGGGTAAAGATAAGACATCGCGGTTTTCACCAGTGGATTAAGCACCTCATTTTACATAAAATAAGTCCTATAAGTCTACTTTCAAGAGTTGATAAAGGTACAAGCGAATAAAATGTTTATATATCACATTTTCAAATATCTAATACTCTCCATTTTACTCGATCTCCTAAACGGTTAAAGATAGGACATCGCGGTTTTCACCAGTGGATTTAGCACCTTATTTTACATAGAATAAGTCCTATAAGTCTACTCTCAAGAATTGATAAAGGTACAAACGCATAAAATGTTTATATATCACATTTTCAAATATCTATTATTTTCCATTTTACTCGATCTCCTAAACGGTCAAAGATAGGACATCGCGGTTTTTACTAGTGGATTTAGCATCTCATATTACATAAAATAAGTCCTATAAGTCTACTCTCAAGAGTTGAAAAAGGTACAAACGAATAAAATGTTTATATATCACATTTTCAAATATCTATTATTTTCCATTTTATTCGATCTCCTAAACGGTCAATGATAGGACATCGCGGTTTTCACCAGTAGATTTAGCACCTCATTTTACATAAAATAAGTCCTATAAGTCTACTCTCAAGAATTGATAAAGGTACTAACGAATAAAATGTTTATATATCACATTTTCAAATATCTATTATTCTCCATTTTACTTGATCTCCTAAACGGTCAAAAATAGGACATCGCGGTTTTTACTAGTGGATTTAGCATCTCATATTACATAAAATAAGTCCTATAAGTCTACTCTCAAGAGTTGGTAAAGGTACAAACGAATAAAAAGTTTATATATCACATTTTCAAATATCTATTATTCTCCATTTTACTCGATCTCCTAAACGGTTACAGATAGGACATCGTGGTTTTCACCAGTGGATTTAGCTCCTTATTTTACATAAAATAAGTCCTATTAGTCTTTTCTCAAGAGTTGATAAAGGTACAAACGTATAAAATGTTTATATATCTCATTTTCAAATATCTATTATTTTCCATTTTACTCGATCTTCTAAACGGTTAAAGATTGGACATCGCGGTTTTTACCAGTGGATTTAGCACCTCATTTTACATAAAATATTTCCAAAAAGTCTACTCTCAAGAGTTGATAAAGGTACAAACGAACAAAATGTTTATATATCACATTTTCAAATATCTATTTTTCTCCATTTTACTCGATCTCCTAAACGGTTCAAGATAGGACATCGCGGTTTTCACCAGTGGATTTAGCACCTCATTTTACATAAAATAAGTCCTATAAGTCTATTCTCAAGAGTTGATAAAGGTACAAACGAACAAAATGTTTATATATCACATTTTCAAATATCTATTATTCTCCATTTTACTCGATCTCCTAAACGGTTATAGATAGGACATCGCGGTTTTCACCAGTGGATTTAGCACCTCATTTTACATAAAATAAGTCTTATAAGTCTACTCTCAAGAGTTGATAAAGGTACAAACAAATAAAATGTTTATATATCACATTTTCAAATATTTATTATTCTCCATCTTACTCGATCTCCTAAACGGTTAAAGATAGGACATCGCGGTTTTTACCAGTGGATTTAGCACCTCATTTTACATAAAATAAGTCCTATAGGTCTACTCTCAAGAGTTGATAAAGGTACAAACGAATAAAATGTTTATATATCACATTATCAAATATCTATTATTCTCCATTTTACTCGATCTCCTAAACGGTTAAAGATAGGACATCGCGGTTTTCACCAGTGGATTTAGCACCTCATTTTACATAAAATAAGTTTTATAAGTCTACTCTCAAGTGTTGATAAAGGTACAAACGAATAAAATGTTTAAATATCACATTATCAAATATCTATTATTCTCCATTTAACTCGATCTCCTAAACGGTTAAAGATAGCACATCGCGGTTTTCACCAGTGGATTTAGCACCTCATTTTACATAAAATAAGTCTTATAAGTCTACTCTCAAGAGTTGATAAAGGTAAAAACGAATAAAATGTTTATATATCACATTTTCAAATATCTATTTTTCTCCATTTTACTCGATCTCCTAATCGGTTCAAGGTAGGACATCGCGGTTTTCACCAGTAGATTTAGCACCTCATTTTACATAAAATAAGTCCTATAAGTCTACTCTCAAGAGTTGATAAAGGTACAAACGAATAAAATGAATATATATAACATTTTCAAATATTTATTATTCTCCATTTTACTCGATCTCCTAAACGGTTAAAGATAGGAATCGCGGTTTTCACTAGTGGATTTAGCACCTCATTTTACATAAAATAAGTCCTATAAGTCTACTCTTAAGAGTTGATAAAGGTACAAACGAATAAAATGTTTATATATCACATTTTCAAATATCTATTATACTCCATTTTCCCGATCTTTTAAACGGTTTAAGATAGGACATCGCGGTTTTCACCAGTGGATTTAGCACTTCATTTTACATAAAATAAGTCCTATAAGTCTACTCTCAAGAGTTGATAAAGGTACAAACGAATAAAATGTTTATATATCACATTTTCAAATATCTATTATTCTCCATTTTCTCGATCTCCTAAACGGTTAAAGATAGGACATCGCGGTTCTCACCAGTGGATTCAGCACCTCATTTTACATGAAATAAGTTTTATAAGTCTACTCTCAAGAGTTGATAAAGGTACAAACGAATAAAATGTTTAAATATCACATTATCAAATATCTATTATTCTCCATTTTACTCGATCTATTAAACGGTTAAAGATAGGACATCGCGGTTTTCACCAGTGGATTTAGCACCTCATTTTTCATAAAATAAGTTTTATAAGTCTACTCTCAAGAGTTGATAAAGGTACAAACGAATAAAATGTTTAAATATCACATTTTCAAATATCTATTATTCTCCATTTTACTCGATCTCCTAAACGGTTACAGATAGGATATCGTGGTTTTCACCAGTGGATTTAGCACCTCATTTTACATAAAATAGGTCCTATTAGTCTTTTCTCAAGAGTTGATAAAGGTACAAACGTATAAAATGTTTATATATCACATTATCAAATATCTATTATTCTCCATTTTACTCGATCTATTAAACGGTTAAAGATAGGACATCGCGGTTTTCACCAGTGGATTTAGCACCTTATTTTACATAAAATAAGTCTTATAAGTCTACTCTTAAGAGTTGATAAAGGTACAAACGAATAAAATGTTTATATATCACATTTTCAAATATCTAATACTCTCCATTTTACTCGATCTCCTAACCGGTTAAAGATAGGACATCGCGGTTTTCACCAGTGGATTTAGCACCTTATTTTACATAAAATAAGTTCTATAAGTCTACTCTCAAGAGTTGATAAAGGTACAAACGAACAAAATATTTATATATCACATTTTCAAATATCTATTATACTCCATTTTACTCGATCTCCTAAACTGTTAAAGATAGGACATCGCGGTTTTCACCAGTGAATTAAGCACCTTATTTTACATAAAATAGGTCCTATATGTCTACTCTCAAGAGTTGATAAAGGTACAAACGAACAAAATGTTTATATATCACATTTTCAAATATCTATTTTTCTCCATTTTACTCGATCTCCTAAACGGTTCAAGATAGGACATCGCGGTTTTCACCAGTGGATTTAGCACCTCATTTTACATAAAATATGTCCTATAAGTCTACTCTCAAGAGTTGATAAAGGTACAAACGAACAAAATATTTATATATCACATTTTCAAATATCTATTTTTCTCCATTTTACTCGATCTCCTAAACGGGTAAAGATAAGACATCGCGGTTTTCACCAGTGGATTTAGCACCTCATTTTACATAAAATAAGTCCTATAAGTCTACTCTCAAGAATTGATAAAGGTACAAACGAATAAAATGTCTATATATCACATTTTCAAATATCTATTATTCTCCATTTTACTCGATCTCCTAAACGGTCAAAAATAGGACATCGCGGTTTTTACTAGTGGATTTAGCATCTCATATTACATAAAATAAGTCCTATAAGTCTACTCTCAAGAGTTGGTAAAGGTACAAACGAATAAAAAGTTTATATATCACATTTTCAAATATCTATTATTCTCCATTTTACTCGATCTCCTAAACGGTTACAGATAGGACATCGTGGTTTTCACCAGTGGATTTAGCACCTTATTTTACATAAAATAAGTCCTATTAGTCTTTTCTCAAGAGTTGATAAAGGTACAAACGTATAAAATGTTTATATATCTCATTTTCAAATATCTATTATTTTCCATTTTACTCGATCTTCTAAACGGTTAAAGATTGGACATCGCGGTTTTTACCAGTGGATTTAGCACCTCATTTTACATAAAATATTTCCAAAAAGTCTACTCTCAAGAGTTGATAAAGGTACAAACGAACAAAATGTTTATATATCACATTTTCAAATATCTATTTTTCTCCATTTTACTCGATCTCCTAAACGGTTCAAGATAGGACATCGCGGTTTTCACCAGTGGATTTAGCACCTCATTTTACATAAAATAAGTCCTATAAGTCTATTCTCAAGAGTTGATAAAGGTACAAACGAACAAAATGTTTATATATCACATTTTCAAATATCTATTATTCTCCATTTTACTCGATCTCCTAAACGGTTATAGATAGGACATCGCGGTTTTCACCAGTGGATTTAGCACCTCATTTTACATAAAATAAGTCTTATAAGTCTACTCTCAAGAGTTGATAAAGGTACAAACAAATAAAATGTTTATATATCACATTTTCAAATATTTATTATTCTCCATCTTACTCGATCTCCTAAACGGTTAAAGATAGGACATCGCGGTTTTTACCAGTGGATTTAGCACCTCATTTTACATAAAATAAGTCCTATAGGTCTACTCTCAAGAGTTGATAAAGGTACAAACGAATAAAATGTTTATATATCACATTATCAAATATCTATTATTCTCCATTTTACTCGATCTCCTAAACGGTTAAAGATAGGACATCGCGGTTTTCACCAGTGGATTTAGCACCTCATTTTACATAAAATAAGTTTTATAAGTCTACTCTCAAGTGTTGATAAAGGTACAAACGAATAAAATGTTTAAATATCACATTATCAAATATCTATTATTCTCCATTTAACTCGATCTCCTAAACGGTTAAAGATAGCACATCGCGGTTTTCACCAGTGGATTTAGCACCTCATTTTACATAAAATAAGTCTTATAAGTCTACTCTCAAGAGTTGATAAAGGTAAAAACGAATAAAATGTTTATATATCACATTTTCAAATATCTATTTTTCTCCATTTTACTCGATCTCCTAATCGGTTCAAGGTAGGACATCGCGGTTTTCACCAGTAGATTTAGCACCTCATTTTACATAAAATAAGTCCTATAAGTCTACTCTCAAGAGTTGATAAAGGTACAAACGAATAAAATGAATATATATAACATTTTCAAATATTTATTATTCTCCATTTTACTCGATCTCCTAAACGGTTAAAGATAGGAATCGCGGTTTTCACTAGTGGATTTAGCACCTCATTTTACATAAAATAAGTCCTATAAGTCTACTCTTAAGAGTTGATAAAGGTACAAACGAATAAAATGTTTATATATCACATTTTCAAATATCTATTATACTCCATTTTCTCGATCTTTTAAACGGTTTAAGATAGGACATCGCGGTTTTCACCAGTGGATTTAGCACTTCATTTTACATAAAATAAGTCCTATAAGTCTACTCTCAAGAGTTGATAAAGGTACAAACGAATAAAATGTTTATATATCACATTTTCAAATATCTATTATTCTCCATTTTCTCGATCTCCTAAACGGTTAAAGATAGGACATCGCGGTTCTCACCAGTGGATTCAGCACCTCATTTTACATGAAATAAGTTTTATAAGTCTACTCTCAAGAGTTGATAAAGGTACAAGCGAATAAAATGTTTATATATCACATTTTCAAATATCTAATACTCTCCATTTTACTCGATCTCCTAAACGGTTAAAGATAGGACATCGCGGTTTTCACCAGTGGATTTAGCACCTTATTTTACATAGATTAAGTCCTATAAGTCTACTCTCAAGAATTGATAAAGGTACAAACGCATAAAATGTTTATATATCACATTTTCAAATATCTATTATTCTCCATTTTACTCGATCTCCTAAACGGTCAAAGATAGGACATCGCGGTTTTTACTAGTGGATTTAGCATCTCATATTACATAAAATAAGTCCTATAAGTCTACTCTCAAGAGTTGAAAAAGGTACAAACGAATAAAATGTTTATATATCACATTTTCAAATATCTATTATTTTCCATTTTATTCGATCTCCTAAACGGTCAATGATAGGACATCGCGGTTTTCACCAGTAGATTTAGCACCTCATTTTACATAAAATAAGTCCTATAAGTCTACTCTCAAGAATTGATAAATGTACTAACGAATAAAATGTTTATATATCACATTTTCAAATATCTATTATTCTCCATTTTACTTGATCTCCTAAACGGTCAAAAATAGGACATCGCGGTTTTTACTAGTGGATTTAGCATCTCATATTACATAAAATAAGTCCTATAAGTCTACTCTCAAGAGTTGGTAAAGGTACAAACGAATAAAAAGTTTATATATCACATTTTCAAATATCTATTATTCTCCATTTTACTCGATCTTCTAAACGGTTACAGATAGGACATCGTGGTTTTCACCAGTGGATTTAGCTCCTTATTTTACATAAAATAAGTCCTATTAGTCTTTTCTCAAGAGTTGATAAAGGTACAAACGTATAAAATGTTTATATATCTCATTTTCAAATATCTATTATTTTCCATTTTACTCGATCTTCTAAACGGTTAAAGATTGGACATCGCGGATTTTACCAGTGGATTTAGCACCTCATTTTACATAAAATATTTCCAAAAAGTCTACTCTCAAGAGTTGATAAAGGTACAAACGAACAAAATGTTTATATATCACATTTTCAAATATCTATTTTTCTCCATTTTACTCGATCTCCTAAACGGTTCAAAATAGGACATCGCGGTTTTCACCAGTGGATTTAGCACCTCATTTTACATAAAATAAGTCCTATAAGTCTATTCTCAAGAGTTGATAAAGGTACAAACGAACAAAATGTTTATATATCACATTTTCAAATATCTATTATTCTCCATTTTACTCGATCTCCTAAACGGTTATAGATAGGACATCGCGGTTTTCACCAGTGGATTTAGCACCTCATTTTACATAAAATAAGTCTTATAAGTCTACTCTCAAGAGTTGATAAAGGTACAAACAAATAAAATGTTTATATATCACATTTTCAAATATTTATTATTCTCCATCTTACTCGATCTCCTAAACGGTTAAAGATAGGACATCGCGGTTTTTACCAGTGGATTTAGCACCTCATTTTACATAAAATAAGTCCTATAGGTCTACTCTCAAGAGTTGATAAAGGTACAAACGAATAAAATGTTTATATATCACATTATCAAATATCTATTATTCTCCATTTTACTCGATCTCCTAAACGGTTAAAGATAGGACATCGCGGTTTTCACCAGTGGATTTAGCACCTCATTTTACATAAAATAAGTTTTATAAGTCTACTCTCAAGTGTTGATAAAGGTACAAACGAATAAAATGTTTAAATATCACATTATCAAATATCTATTATTCTCCATTTAACTCGATCTCCTAAACGGTTAAAGATAGCACATCGCGGTTTTCACCAGTGGATTTAGCACCTCATTTTACATAAAATAAGTCTTATAAGTCTACTCTCAAGAGTTGATAAAGGTAAAAACGAATAAAATGTTTATATATCACATTTTCAAATATCTATTTTTCTCCATTTTACTCGATCTCCTAATCGGTTCAAGGTAGGACATCGCGGTTTTCACCAGTAGATTTAGCACCTCATTTTACATAAAATAAGTCCTATAAGTCTACTCTCAAGAGTTGATAAAGGTACAAACGAATAAAATGAATATATATAACATTTTCAAATATTTATTATTCTCCATTTTACTCGATCTCCTAAACGGTTAAAGATAGGAATCGCGGTTTTCACTAGTGGATTTAGCACCTCATTTTACATAAAATAAGTCCTATAAGTCTACTCTTAAGAGTTGATAAAGGTACAAACGAATAAAATGTTTATATATCACATTTTCAAATATCTATTATACTCCATTTTCTCGATCTTTTAAACGGTTTAAGATAGGACATCGCGGTTTTCACCAGTGGATTTAGCACTTCATTTTACATAAAATAAGTCCTATAAGTCTACTCTCAAGAGTTGATAAAGGTACAAACGAATAAAATGTTTATATATCACATTTTCAAATATCTATTATTCTCCATTTTCTCGATCTCCTAAACGGTTAAAGATAGGACATCGCGGTTCTCACCAGTGGATTCAGCACCTCATTTTACATGAAATAAGTTTTATAAGTCTACTCTCAAGAGTTGATAAAGGTACAAACGAATAAAATGTTTAAATATCACATTATCAAATATCTATTATTCTCCATTTTACTCGATCTATTAAACGGTTAAAGATAGGACATCGCGGTTTTCACCAGTGGATTTAGCACCTCATTTTTCATAAAATAAGTAATATAAGTCTACTCTCAAGAGTTGATAAAGGTACAAACGAATAAAATGTTTATATATCACATTTTCAAATATCTATTATTTTCCATTTTACTCGATCTCCTAAACTGTTAAAGATAGGACATCGCGGTTTTCACCAGTGGATTTAGCACCTCATTCTACATAAAATAAGTCCTATAAGTCTACTGTCAAGAGTTGGTAAAGGTACAAACGAATAAAAAGTTTATATATCACATTTTCAAATATCTATTATTCTCCATTTTACTCGATCTCCTAAACGGTTCAAGATAGGACATCGCGGTTTTCACCAGTGGATTTAGCACCTCATTTTACATAAAATAAGTCCTATAAGTCTATTCTCAAGAGTTGATAAAGGTACAAACGAATAAAATGTTTATATATCACATTATCAAATATCTATTATTCTCCATTTTTCTCGATCTCCTAAACGGTTAAAGATAGGATATCGCGGTTTTCACCAATGGATTTAGCACCTCATTTTACATAAAATAAGTCTTTTAAGTCTACTCTTATGAGTTGATAAAGGTACAAAAGAATAAAATGTTTATATATCACATTATCAAATATCTATTATACTCCATTTTACTCGATCTCCTAAACTGTTAAAGATAGGACATCGCGGTTTTCACCAGCGAATTAAGCACCTTATTTTACATAAAATAGGTCCTATATGTCTACTCTCAAGAGTTGATAAAGGTACAAACGAACAAAATGTTTATATATCACATTTTCAAATATCTATTTTTCTCCATTTTACTCGATCTCCTAAACGGTTCAAGATAGGACATCGCGGTTTTCACCAGTGGATTTAGCACCTCATTTTACATAAAATATGTCCTATAAGTCTACTCTCAAGAGTTGATAAAGGTACAAACGAACAAAATATTTATATATCACATTTTCAAATATCTATTTTTCTCCATTTTACTCGAACTCCTAAACGGTTCAAGATAGGACATCGCGGTTTTCACCAGTGGATTTAGCACCTCATTTTACATAAAATAAGTCCTATAAGTCTACTCTCAAGAGTTGATAAAGGTACAAACGAACAAAATGTTTATATATCACATTTTCAAATATCAATTATTCTCCATTTTACTTGATCTCCTAAACGGTTATAGATAGGACATCGCGGTTTTCACCAGTGGATTTAGCACCTCATTTTACATAAAATAAGTCCTATAAGTCTACTCTCAAGAGTTAATAAAGGTAATAACGAATAAAATGTTTATATATCACATTTTCAAATATTTATTATTCTCCATCTTACTCGATCTCCTAAACGGTTAAAGACAGGACATCGCGGTTTTCACCGGAGGATTTAGCACCTCATTTTACATAAAATTGGTCCTATAAGTATACTCTCAAGAGTTGATAAAGGTGCAAACGAATAAAATGTTTATATATCACATTTTCAAATATCTATTATTCTCCATTTTACTCGATCTCCTAAACGGTTAAAGATAGGTCATCGCGGTTTTCACCAGTGGATTTAGCATTTCATTTTACATAAAATAAGTCCTATAAGTCTACTTTCAAGAGTTGATAAAGGTACAAACGAATAAAATGTTTATATATCACATTTTCAAATATCTATTATTCTCCATTTTACTCGATCTCCTTAACGGTTAAAGATAGAACATCGCGGCTTTCAATAGTGGATTTAGCACCTCATTTTACATAAAATAAGTCTTATAAGTCTACTCTTAAGAGTTGATAAAGGTACAAACGAATAAAATGTTTATATATCACATTTTCAAATATCTAATACTCTCCATTTTACTCGATCTCCTAACCGGTTAAAGATAGGACATCGCGGTTTTCACCAATGGATTTAGCACCTTATTTTACATAAAATAAGTTCTATAAGTCTACTCTCAAGAGTTGATAAAGGTACAAACGAACAAAATGTTTATATATCACATTTACAAATATCTATTTTTCTCCATTTTACTCGATCTCCTAAACGGTTCAAGATAGGACATCGCGGTTTTCACCAGTGGATTTAGCACCTCATTTTACATAAAATAAGTCCTATAAGTCTATTCTCAAGAGTTGATAAAGGTACAAACGAATAAAATGTTTATATATCACATTATCAAATATCTATTATTCTCCATTTTTCTCGATCTCCTAAACGGTTAAAGATAGGATATCGCGGTTTTCACCAATGGATTTAGCACCTCATTTTACATAAAATAAGTCTTTTAAGTCTACTCTTATGAGTTGATAATGGTACAAAAGAATAAAATGTTTATATATCACATTATCAAATATCTATTATACTCCATTTTACTCGATCTCCTAAACTGTTAAAGATAGGACATCGCGGTTTTCACCAGTGAATTAAGCACCTCATTTTACATAAAATAGGTCCTATAAGTCTACTCTCAAGAATTGATAAAGGTACAAACGAACAAAATGTTTATATATCACATTTTCAAATATCTATTTTTCTCCATTTTACTCGATCTCCTAAACGGTTCAAGATAGGACATCGCGGTTTTCACCAGTGAATTAAGCACCTCATTTTACATAAAATAGGTCCTATAAGTCTACTCTCAAGAGTTGATAAAGGTACAAACGAACAAAATGTTTATATATCACATTTTCAAATATCAATTATTCTCCATTTTACTTGATCTCCTAAACGGTTATAGATAGGACATCGCGGTTTTCACCAGTGGATTTAGCACCTCATTTTACATAAAATAAGTCCTATAAGTCTACTCTCAAGAGTTAATAAAGGTAATAACGAATAAAATGTTTATATATCACATTTTCAAATATTTATTATTCTCCATCTTACTCGATCTCCTAAACGGTTAAAGACAGGACATCGCGGTTTTCACCGGAGGATTTAGCACCTCATTTTACATAAAATTGGTCCTATAAGTATACTCTCAAGAGTTGATAAAGGTGCAAACGAATAAAATGTTTATATATCACATTTTCAAATATCTATTATTCTCCATTTTACTCGATCTCCTAAACGGTTAAAGATAGGTCATCGCGGTTTTCACCAGTGGATTTAGCATTTCATTTTACATAAAATAAGTCCTATAAGTCTACTTTCAAGAGTTGATAAAGGTACAAACGAATAAAATGTTTATATATCACATTTTCAAATATCTATTATTCTCCATTTTACTCGATCTCCTTAACGGTTAAAGATAGAACATCGCGGCTTTCAATAGTGGATTTAGCACCTCATTTTACATAAAATAAGTCTTATAAGTCTACTCTTAAGAGTTGATAAAGGTACAAACGAATAAAATGTTTATATATCACATTTTCAAATATCTAATACTCTCCATTTTACTCGATCTCCTAACCGGTTAAAGATAGGACATCGCGGTTTTCACCAGTGGATTTAGCACCTTATTTTACATAAAATAAGTTCTATAAGTCTACTCTCAAGAGTTGATAAAGGTACAAACGAACAAAATGTTTATATATCACATTTACAAATATCTATTTTTCTCCATTTTACTCGATCTCCTAAACGGTTCAAGATAGGACATCGCGGTTTTCACCAGTGGATTTAGCACCTCATTTTACATAAAATAAGTCCTATAAGTCTATTCTCAAGAGTTGATAAAGGTACAAACGAATAAAATGTTTATATATCACATTATCAAATATCTATTATTCTCCATTTTTCTCGATCTCCTAAACGGTTAAAGATAGGATATCGCGGTTTTCACCAATGGATTTAGCACCTCATTTTACATAAAATAAGTCTTTTAAGTCTACTCTTATGAGTTGATAAAGGTACAAAAGAATAAAATGTTTATATATCACATTATCAAATATCTATTATACTCCATTTTACTCGATCTCCTAAACTGTTAAAGATAGGACATCGCGGTTTTCACCAGTGAATTAAGCACCTCATTTTACATAAAATAGGTCCTATAAGTCTACTCTCAAGAATTGATAAAGGTACAAACGAACAAAATGTTTATATATCACATTTTCAAATATCTATTTTTCTCCATTTTACTCGATCTCCTAAACGGTTCAAGATAGGACATCGCGGTTTTCACCGGAGGATTTAGCACCTCATTTTACATAAAATTGGTCCTATAAGTATACTCTCAAGAGTTGATAAAGGTGCAAACGAATAAAATGTTTATATATCACATTTTCAAATATCTATTATTCTCCATTTTACTCGATCTCCTAAACGGTTAAAGATAGGTCATCGCGGTTTTCACCAGTGGATTTAGCATTTCATTTTACATAAAATAAGTCCTATAAGTCTACTTTCAAGAGTTGATAAAGGTACAAACGAATAAAATGTTTATATATCACATTTTCAAATATCTATTATTCTCCATTTTACTCGATCTCCTTAACGGTTAAAGATAGAACATCGCGGCTTTCAATAGTGGATTTAGCACCTCATTTTACATAAAATAAGTCTTATAAGTCTACTCTTAAGAGTTGATAAAGGTACAAACGAATAAAATGTTTATATATCACATTTTCAAATATCTAATACTCTCCATTTTACTCGATCTCCTAACCGGTTAAAGATAGGACATCGCGGTTTTCACCAGTGGATTTAGCACCTCATTTTACATAAAATAAGTTCTATAAGTCTACTCTCAAGAGTTGATAAAGGTACAAACGAACAAAATGTTTATATATCACATTTACAAATATCTATTTTTCTCCATTTTACTCGATCTCCTAAACGGTTCAAGATAGGACATCGCGGTTTTCACCAGTGGATTTAGCACCTCATTTTACATAAAATAAGTCCTATAAGTCTATTCTCAAGAGTTGATAAAGGTACAAACGAATAAAATGTTTATATATCACATTATCAAATATCTATTATTCTCCATTTTTCTCGATCTCCTAAACGGTTAAAGATAGGATATCGCGGTTTTCACCAATGGATTTAGCACCTCATTTTACATAAAATAAGTCTTTTAAGTCTACTCTTATGAGTTGATAAAGGTACAAAAGAATAAAATGTTTATATATCACATTATCAAATATCTATTATACTCCATTTTACTCGATCTCCTAAACTGTTAAAGATAGGACATCGCGGTTTTCACCAGTGAATTAAGCAGCTCATTTTACATAAAATAGGTCCTATAAGTCTACTCTCAAGAATTGATAAAGGTACAAACGAACAAAATGTTTATATATCACATTTTCAAATATCTATTTTTCTCCATTTTACTCGATCTCCTAAACGGTTCAAGATAGGACATCGCGGTTTTCACCAGTGAATTAAGCACCTCATTTTACATAAAATAGGTCCTATAAGTCTACTCTCAAGAGTTGATAAAGGTACAAACGAACAAAATGTTTATATATCACATTTTCAAATATCTATTTTTCTCCATTTTACTCGATCTCCTAAACGGTTCAAGATAGGACATCGCGGTTTTCACCAGTGGATTTAGCACCTCATTTTACATAAAATATGTCCTATAAGTCTACTCTCAAGAGTTGATAAAGGTACAAACGAACAAAATGTTTATATATCACATTTTCAAATATCTATTTTTCTCCATTTTACTCGAACTCCTAAACGGTTCAAGATAGGACATCGCGGTTTTCACCAGTGGATTTAGCACCTCATTTTACATAAAATAAGTCCTATAAGTCTACTCTCAAAAGTTGATAAAGGTACAAACGAACAAAATGTTTATATATCACATTTTCAAATATCAATTATTCTCCATTTTACTTGATCTCCTAAACGGTTATAGATAGGACATCGCGGTTTTCACCAGTGGATTTAGCACCTCATTTTACATAAAATAAGTCCTATAAGTCTACTCTCAAGAGTTAATAAAGGTAATAACGAATAAAATGTTTATATATCACATTTTCAAATATTTATTATTCTCCATCTTACTCGATCTCCTAAACGGTTAAAGACAGGACATCGCGGTTTTCACCGGAGGATTTAGCACCTCATTTTACATAAAATTGGTCCTATAAGTTTACTCTCAAGAGTTGATAAAGGTACAAACGAATAAAATGTTTATATATCACATTTTCAAATATCTATTATTCTCCATTTTACTCGATCTCCTAAACGGTTAAAGATAGGTCATCGCGGTTTTCACCAGTGGATTTAGCATTTCATTTTACATAAAATAAGTCCTATAAGTCTACTTTCAAGAGTTGATAAAGGTACAAACGAATAAAATGTTTATATATCACATTTTCAAATATCTATTTTTCTCCATTTTACTCGAACTCCTAAACGGTTCAAGATAGGACATCGCGGTTTTCACCAGTGGATTTAGCACCTCATTTTACATAAAATAAGTCCTATAAGTCTACTCTCAAGAGTTGATAAAGGTACAAACGAACAAAATGTTTATATATCACATTTTCAAATATCAATTATTCTCCATTTTACTTGATCTCCTAAACGGTTATAGATAGGACATCGCGGTTTTCACCAGTGGATTTAGCACCTCATTTTACATAAAATAAGTCCTATAAGTCTACTCTCAAGAGTTAATAAAGGTAATAACGAATAAAATGTTTATATATCACATTTTCAAATATTTATTATTCTCCATCTTACTCGATCTCCTAAACGGTTAAAGACAGGACATCGCGGTTTTCACCGGAGGATTTAGCACCTCATTTTACATAAAATTGGTCCTATAAGTATACTCTCAAGAGTTGATAAAGGTGCAAACGAATAAAATGTTTATATATCACATTTTCAAATATCTATTATTCTCCATTTTACTCGATCTCCTAAACGGTTAAAGATAGGTCATCGCGGTTTTCACCAGTGGATTTAGCATTTCATTTTACATAAAATAAGTCCTATAAGTCTACTTTCAAGAGTTGATAAAGGTACAAACGAATAAAATGTTTATATATCACATTTTCAAATATCTATTATTCTCCATTTTACTCGATCTCCTTAACGGTTAAAGATAGAACATCGCGGCTTTCAATAGTGGATTTAGCACCTCATTTTACATAAAATAAGTCTTATAAGTCTACTCTTAAGAGTTGATAAAGGTACAAACGAATAAAATGTTTATATATCACATTTTCAAATATCTAATACTCTCCATTTTACTCGATCTCCTAACCGGTTAAAGATAGGACATCGCGGTTTTCACCAGTGGATTTAGCACCTTATTTTACATAAAATAAGTTCTATAAGTCTA
This sequence comes from Silvanus unidentatus, assembly GCA_963930825.1. NCBI lineage: Eukaryota > Metazoa > Arthropoda > Insecta > Coleoptera > Silvanidae > Silvanus > Silvanus unidentatus. Next base: position 10,769,432 of record OZ005757.1, on the reverse strand, counting down.
CTCTCAAGAGTTGATAAAGGTACAAACGAACAAAATGTTTATATATCACATTTACAAATATCTATTTTTCTCCATTTTACTCGATCTCCTAAACGGTTCAAGATAGGACATCGCGGTTTTCACCAGTGGATTTAGCACCTCATTTTACATAAAATAAGTCCTATAAGTCTATTCTCAAGAGTTGATAAAGGTACAAACGAATAAAATGTTTATATATCACATTATCAAATATCTATTATTCTCCATTTTTCTCGATCTCCTAAACGGTTAAAGATAGGATATCGCGGTTTTCACCAATGGATTTAGCACCTCATTTTACAAAAAATAAGTCTTTTAAGTCTACTCTTATGAGTTGATAAAGGTACAAAAGAATAAAATGTTTATATATCACATTATCAAATATCTATTATACTCCATTTTACTCGATCTCCTAAACTGTTAAAGATAGGACATCGCGGTTTTCACCAGTGAATTAAGCACCTCATTTTACATAGAATAGGTCCTATAAGTCTACTCTCAAGAATTGATAAAGGTACAAACGAACAAAATGTTTATATATCACATTTTCAAATATCTATTTTTCTCCATTTTACTCGATCTCCTAAACGGTTCAAGATAGGACATCGCGGTTTTCACCAGTGAATTAAGCACCTCATTTTACATAAAATAGGTCCTATAAGTCTACTCTCAAGAGTTGATAAAGGTACAAACGAACAAAATGTTTATATATCACATTTTCAAATATCTATTTTTCTCCATTTTACTCGATCTCCTAAACGGTTCAAGATAGGACATCGCGGTTTTCACCAGTGGATTTAGCACCTCATTTTACATAAAATATGTCCTATAAGTCTACTCTCAAGAGTTGATAAAGGTACAAACGAACAAAATGTTTATATATCACATTTTCAAATATCTATTTTTCTCCATTTTACTCGAACTCCTAAACGGTTCAAGATAGGACATCGCGGTTTTCACCAGTGGATTTAGCACCTCATTTTACATAAAATAAGTCCTATAAGTCTACTCTCAAGAGTTGATAAAGGTACAAACGAACAAAATGTTTATATATCACATTTTCAAATATCAATTATTCTCCATTTTACTTGATCTCCTAAACGGTTATAGATAGGACATCGCGGTTTTCACCAGTGGATTTAGCACCTCATTTTACATAAAATAAGTCCTATAAGTCTACTCTCAAGAGTTAATAAAGGTAATAACGAATAAAATGTTTATATATCACATTTTCAAATATTTATTATTCTCCATCTTACTCGATCTCCTAAACGGTTAAAGACAGGACATCGCGGTTTTCACCGGAGGATTTAGCACCTCATTTTACATAAAATTGGTCCTATAAGTTTACTCTCAAGAGTTGATAAAGGTACAAACGAATAAAATGTTTATATATCACATTTTCAAATATCTATTATTCTCCATTTTACTCGATCTCCTAAACGGTTAAAGATAGGTCATCGCGGTTTTCACCAGTGGATTTAGCATTTCATTTTACATAAAATAAGTCCTATAAGTCTACTTTCAAGAGTTAATAAAGGTACAAACGAATAAAATGTTTATATATCACATTTTCAAATATCTATTATTCTCCATTTTACTCGATCTCCTTAACAGTTAAAGATAGGTCATCGCGGTTTTCACCAGTGCATTAAGACCCTCATTTTACATAAAATAAGTCCTATAAGTCTACTCTCAAGAGTTGATAAAGGTACAAACGAATAAAATGTTTATATATCACATTTTCAAATATCTATTATTCTCCATTTTACTCGATCTCCTTAACGGTTAAAGATAGAACATCGCGGCTTTCAATAGTGGATTTAGCACCTCATTTTACATAAAATAAGTCTTATAAGTCTACTCTTAAGAGTTGATAAAGGTACCAACGAATAAAATGTTTATATATCACATTTTCAAATATCTAATACTCTCCATTTTACTCGATCTCCTAACCGGTTAAAGATAGGACATCGCGGTTTTCACCAGTGGATTTAGCACCTCATTTTACATAAAATAAGTCCTATAAGTCTACTCTTAAGAGATGATAAAAGTACAAACGAATAAAATGTTTATATATCACATTTTCAAATAACTATTATTCCCCATTTTCTCGATCTCCTAAACCGTTAAAGATAGGACATCGCGGTTTTCATCAATGGATTTAGCACCCCATTTTACATAAAATAAGTCCTATAAGTCTACTCTCAAGAGTTGATAAAGGTACAAACGAATAAAATGTTTATATATCACATTTTCAAATATCTATTATTCTCCATTTTACTCGATCTCCTTAACGGTTAAAGATAGAACATCGCGGCTTTCAATAGTGGATTTAGCACCTCATTTTACATAAAATAAGTCTTATAAGTCTACTCTTAAGAGTTGATAAAGGTACAAACGAATAAAATGTTTATATATCACATTTTCAAATATCTAATACTCTCCATTTTACTCGATCTCCTAACCGGTTAAAGATAGGACATCGCGGTTTTCACCAGTGGATTTAGCACCTGATTTTACATAAAATAAGTCCTATAAGTCTACTCTCAAGAGTTGATAAAGGTAAAAACGAATAAAATGTTTATATATCACATTTTCAAATATCTAATATTCTCCATTTTACTCGATCTCCATACCAGTTAAAGATAGGACATCGCGGTTTTCACCAGTGGATTTAGCACCTCTTTTTATATTAAATAAGTCCTATAAGTCTACTCTCAAGAGTTGATAAAGGTACAAACGAATAAAATGTTTAAATATCACATTATCAAATATCTAATATTCTCCATTTTCCTCGATCTCCTAACCGGTTAAAGATAGGACATCGAGGTTTTCACCAGTGGATTTAGCACCTTATTTTACATAAAATAAGTCCTATAAGTCTACTCTTAAGAGATGATAAAAGTACAAACGAATAAAATGTTTATATATCACATTTTGAAATATCTATTATTCTCCATTTTCTCGATCTCCAAAACCGTTAAAGATAGGACATCGCGGTTTTCACCGGAGGATTTAGAACCTCATTTTACATAAAATTGGTCCTATAAGTCTACTCTCAAGAGTTGATAAAGGTACAAACGAATAAAATGTTTATATATCACATTTTCAAATATCTATTATTCTCCATTTTACTCGATCTCCTTAACGGTTAAAGATAGAACATCGCGGCTTTCAATAGTGGATTTAGCACCTCATTTTACATAAAATAAGTCTTATAAGTCTACTCTTAAGAGTTGATAAAGGAACAAACGAATAAAATGTTTATATATCACATTTTCAAATATCTATTATTCTCCATTTTACTCGATCTCCTAAACGGTTAAAGATAGGACATCGCGGTTTTCACCAGTGGATTTAGCACCTCATTTTACATAAAATAAGTCTTATAAGTCTACTCTCAAGAGTTAATAAAGGTACTAACGAATAAAATGTTTATATATCACATTTTCAAATATTTATTATTCTCCATTTTACTCGATCTCCTAAACGGTTAAAGACAGGACATCGCGGTTTTCACCGGAGGATTTAGCACCTCATTTTACATAAAATTGGTCCTATAAGTATACTCTCAAGAGTTGATAAAGGTACAAACGAATAAAATGTTTATATATCACATTTTCAAATATCTATTATTCTCCATTTTACTCGATCTCCTAAACGGTTAAAGATAGGTCATCGCGGTTTTCACCAGTGGATTTAACATTTCATTTTACATAAAATAAGTCCTATAAGTCTACTATCAAGAGTTGATAAAGGTACAAACGAATAAAATGTTTATATATCACATTTTCACATGTCTATTATTCTCCATTTTACTCGATCCCCTTAACAGTTAAAGATAGGACATCGCGGTTTTCACCAGTGCATTAAACCCTCATTTTACATTAAATAAGTCCTATAAGTCTACTCTCAAGAGTTGATAAAGGTACAAACGAATAAAATGTTTATATATCACATTTTCAAATATCTATTATTCTCCATTTTACTCGATCTCCTTAACGGTTAAAGATAGAACATCGCGGCTTTCAATAGTGGATTTAGCACCTCATTTTACATGAAATATGTCTTATAAGTCTACTCTTAAGAGTTGATAAAGGTACAAACGAATAAAATGTTTATATATCACATTTTCAAATATCTAATACTCTCCATTTTACTCGATCTCCTAACCGGTTAAAGATAGGACATCGCGGTTTTCACCAGTGGATTTAGCACCTCATTTTACATAAAATAAGTCCTATAAGTCTACTATCAAGAGTTGATAAAGGTAAAAACGAATAAAATGTTTATATATCACATTTTCAAATATCTAATATTCTCCATTTTACTCGATCTCCATACCGGTTAAAGATAGGACATCGCGGTTTTCACCAGTGGATTTAGCACCTCTTTTTATATTAAATAAGTCCTATAAGTCTACTCTCAAGAGTTGATAAAGGTACAAACGAATAAAATGTTTAAATATCACATTATCAAATATCTAATATTCTCCATTTTCCTCGATCTCCTAACCGGTTAAAGATAGGACATCGCGGTTTTCACCAGTGGATTTAGCACCTCATTTTACATAAAATAAGTCCTATAAGTCTACTTTTAAGAGATGATAAAAGTACAAACGAATAAAATGTTTATATATCACATTTTCAAATATCTATTATTCCCCATTTTCTCGATCTCCTAAACCGTTAAAGATAGGACATCGCGGTTTTCATCAGTGGATTTAGCACCCCATTTTACATAAAATAAGTCCTATAAGTCTACTCTCAAGAGTTGATAAAGGTACAAACGAATAAAATGTTTATATATCACATTTTCAAATATCTATTATTCTCCATTTTACTCGATCTCCTTAACGGTTAAAGATAGAACATCGCGGCTTTCAATAGTGGATTTAGCACCTCATTTTACATAAAATAAGTCTTATAAGTCTACTCTTAAGAGTTGATAAAGGTACTAACGAATAAAATGTTTATATATCACATTTTCAAATATCTAATACTCTCCATTTTACTCGATCTCCTAAACGGTTAAAGATAGGACATCGCGGTTTTCACCTGTAGATTTAGCACCTCATTTTACATAAAATAAGTCCTATAAGTCTTTTCTCAAGAGTTGATAAAGGTACAAACGTATAAAATGTTGATATATCTCATTTTCAAATATCTATTATCCTCCATTTTACTCGATCTTCTAAACCGTTAAAGATAGGACATCGCGGTTTTTACATGTTGGATTTAGTACCTCATTTTACATAAAATAAGTCTTATAAGTCTACTCTCAAGAGTTGATATTGGTACAAACGAATAAAATGTTTAAATATCACATTATCAAATATCAAATATTCTCCATTTTACTCGATCTTCTAAACGGTTAAAGATAGGACATCGCGGTTTTCATCAGTGGATTTTGCACCTCATTTTACATAAAATAAGTTTTATAAGTCTACTCTCAAGAGTTGATAAAGGTACAAACGAATAAAATGTTTATATATCACATTTTCACATATCTATTATTCTCCATTTTACTCGATCTCCTTAACAGTTAAAGATAGGACATCGCGGTTTTCACCAGTGCATTAAGCACCTCATTTTACATAAAATAAGTCCTATAAGTCTACTCCCAAGAGTTGATAAAGGTACAAACGAATAAAATGTTTATATATCACGTTATCAAATATCTATTATTCTCCATTTTACTCGATCTCCTAAACGGTTAAAGATAGGACATCGCGGTTTTCAATAGTGGATTTAGCACCTCATTTTACATAAAATAAGTCTTATAAGTCTACTCTTAAGAGTTGATAAAGGTACAAACGAATAAAATGTTTATATATCACATTATCAAATATCTATTATTCTCCATTTTACTCGTTCTCCTTAACGGTTAAAGATAGAACATCGCGGCTTTCAATAGTGGATTTAGCACCTCATTTTACATAAAATAAGTCTTATAAGTCTACTCTTAAGAGTTGATAAAGGTACAAACGAATAAAATGTTTATATATCACATTATCAAATATCTATTATTCTCCATTTTACTCGATCTCCTAAACGGTTAAAGATAGGACATCGCGGTTTTCACCAGTGGATTTAGCACCTCATTTTATATTAAATAAGTCCTATAAGTCTACTCTCAAGAGTTGATAAAGGTACAAACGAATAAAATGTTTATATATCACATTTTCAAATATCTATTATTCTCCATTTTACTCGATCTCCTAAGCGGTTAAAAATGTTATGTTTAGGAATTCAATAAGACACAACATATTAATTAGACGGTCACACAGGAAGTGCCGGTCACATTTATTGTTACTATTCAGCCAGGTGGCGTTGTTTCCTTTTCAAGAGTAGGTCAATTGGACATTAACCTTGACATCTCCCTTTTTTAGTTACAATTTATAATCGTTTGTACAATTTATAATTTACATTAAGTTTGTTTAAACTATGATACAATTACAATAAGACATCATTAACATTACTTCCTGTCATTTACAATACACCATATTTTCCTAGACTAGTTACATATCAAGACATTTTATTCGCGCTTTCTTTTTCTTGTTTGTACACAATAATCCTTTAGGTAAGCTGGAGCTTTTATAACTCGCTTACTTTGACTAGTTACATTGCTTGTTGACTCTGTTTTTCTTTTACTTGAGCCTACCTGATCATTGTTTTCCCTGTTTACATTATTAACTGGTGGTTGATCGTCAACTCCCTTTTTTGCGGGAATAAAGAACGCTACTTTGGTATTTAAGTCCCTATCAGTTACAATTTTACATTCGTTATCAGTGAATCTATTCATTGTTTGTACATTTCTTTTTTTGAACCTTTCTATGAATCTTCTGTTTCTTGTTATTATTCTGTCATTTTCTAATTTGATTTTGTAAACGTTATTGTCAAGTTTGTCAACTATTTTCCCCAGTTTCCACTTTTTGTTGTACATATCTTGAACCCTAACGTTTTCGTTAATTTCTACTGGTTTTAATTGTTTCACACCCTTGTTGTCATATGTTTGTTTTTGTTTGGCTTGATTGTTTTTAACAAACTTATTGTAGTCTTGTTTGTTTATTCTGTTTGAAATGCCTTTTTCAACGTTTGGGAGTACGTGTCGTATTGTGCGATTTAACATTAGTTTCGCTGAAGTAATGTTTCCGACAATGGGTGTGTTTCTTAAATTCATAAGAGCTAGATATGGATCAGTTTTTGTGTTTGTACACTTTTTGAGCATTTGCTTTATTAACTTAACTGCACTTTCGGCTTGGCCGTTGCTTTGTGCGTACATCGGTGATGATGTTACATGTTTAAAATCCCAGTCCTTTGCAAACTGTTTGAAAAGATATGAGTTATAACACGGTCCATTGTCGGTTACGAGTGTTACAGGTACTCCTTGTCGCGCAAAGATTGATTTTAAGTTGCGTACTACATTTGTACTGGTCAAATTGTTGTTTAGATTTACAACTTCGACAAACTTAGAATAATAACATACACATACAAGAAAGTTTTCATTATTGAATTCGAAAATATCGCTTGCTACCTTATGCCAAGGTTTTGTTACAATTTTGTGAGCCGTCATGGGCTCAGGAGCGTGGGACTTTTGATTAAGTTGGCAAGCTGAACACGTCAACACTGTGTCCTCAATGTGTTAGTTCATTGATGCCCACCAAAAATACTGGCTCGCGTTACTAACTGTTTTACGCACACCTTGATGGCTACTGTGCAAAATTTCAATCATATCTTTTCTCATTGACTCGGGTATGACTATTTTGTTGTCTCTGAATATCAGGTTATCTCCTTCTGTTAGCTCTGATTTGTGTTTGTAATACGGTGCAACGTCACTGTCCAAATTTTTTGATGTTTGTGGCCAGCCTGATCTAATATAGTTTTTAATTTTATTTAATGTGCAATCTGCTTCAGTCTGACTCCAAATTCTTGTTTTCTTTCTTCTGTCGCGTTTAAACATTGACTAATGTGACAGACTTGAGCCTCCGCGTCTAAATCTATGTTTTCATCAAACGTTTCGCTTCGGAAATTTCTACTTAAACAGTCCGCCAATACTAGCTGTTTTCCCGGTTTGTATTTTAGTGTGAATTGATATTTGCGCAACTGCACCAGCATTCGCTGAAGTCTTGGTGGGCAATTGTTTACTGCCTTATTAATTATAGACACGAGAGGTTTGTGATCATTTTCTACTACGAAATGTCTACCGAACACGTACTGTTGAAACTTTACTATTCCAAAAAATACCGCTAGCATTTCCTTTTCTATTTGCGAATATCGTTTTTGACATTCAGTCAGCGATTTTGACGCGTATGCGTCTGGTTTGTTATTCTGGAGAAGTACCGCGCCCTTGCCATTTTGTGAACTATCAACCGAGATTACACAGTGTTCATTGGGATCAAAAAAACTCAAACACGGATTTTCTGTTATTACTTCTTTCAATTTATCAAACGCCATTTGATGTTCCCTTTCCCACTTAAATATATTATTTTTCTTTAACAGCTTTCTTAGTGGAGCAGTTATTTCTGAGAGGTTTTTCACGAATTTCCCTACGTATGTCACAACTCAAATGGCTGCTATTTTGTCTGGATCTGGGCTTAGGCCGATTTCGGATATTATATGTCCCATGTATTTCACTGACTCTACTGCTATTTTACATTTTGACTTTTTAAATTTTAAGTTTGCGCTGTCTGCTGTTTCAAGCACTCTTTTAAGTATTTCGTTGTGCTTTTCCATTGTGTCTGCCGCAATTAATATGTCGTCAAAATATATCTGAACGCCCGGAATTTCTTTAAATAAACTACTCATGTACTCTTGAAAGACTTCCGGCGCCGATGACAACCCGAACGGCATCCTTAAGTATCGGTACCTGCCAAACGGTGTTGCAAACGTGCAGAGTTTGCTACTCTCTGTGTCAAGCTTTATTTGCAAGAAACCTTGATTTTCGTCAAGTGTACTGAAATATTTACAACCCGTAAGCTCTGCTGTTAGTTCCTCTAGAGTAGGAATTTGATAATATTGACGTTTTACTGTTTCGTTGAGCTCTTTCGGATCTAGACATAAACGTAACGATTTATCCGGCTTCCTAACTATTACTAGAGGACTGACAAACGTTGGTGCCTCATTTTCGCATTTAACAATTACTCCTTCCTGCTCTAATTTATTGAGAGATTTTTCTAATTTATCACGGATTGCAAAAGGTACTTTTCTCGCGAAATGAACTACTGGGGCTATATTCGGATCTATTTCTATGTGATACGGTTTCTCTAGAGCTCCTAATCCCTCAAATGTGTCTTTGTGTTCTCTCAATATCTTCTCACAACCGCTGTTTATCTCATTGCCCGAAATAACGTCTACTCTTCTAATTAAGTTTAATTTTACGCATGCATTTAAGGATAATATTGGATGATTTTTTAGACTGGTCACAAACACGTCAAATTTACCGCTTTTATTTTTATGACTGATATCCAGTACACATTTACCCACTATTGGTAATCGATTACCTGTATATGATTGAAATCTTTTTGTTGTGCATCTTAGCTTCAATTTCTTTTGCTGACTTAGTTTTTCAAACACATGGAGTGGTACAAAGTTCCCGCCGCTGCCTGAGTCAAGTTTCCACGTCACTGGTTGACCTTCGACCGTTAGCTCCTGAAGCCATGAGGACTCCTCACTTTCAATTTCGTCAATAGAGCCTACAAAAACATCCGAATCAGAATCCGACGATATATCATCGCTTATTTCATAAAATTTTTTATAATATTTACCACCTTTACCGTTTTTTGTTCTACTCACGCTGCAACAGTTCTGAAAATGGTTATACTTATTACATCGGTGACACTGCCTTCCGAACGCTGGACATTTTCCTTGAACGTGCCTCGATCCACACTTGTTACAGCTCTCCTGATACTGCCTTGCGCTGGTTTGCCGCTGCCTGTACTACTTACTGCTGCCTAGAACTTCCTGCCTCTTCCATCCTCTTGACTGGCTGCCTTCGTGGTCTTCACCTACTGCGTCTGCTGCTGTTAACGGCATTCCCTCTCTCCAGGACGAAATCTCACTAGACCTTTCTTTGGATAACTCGTACAATATCGCTTGTTTCACGACGCTATCCAGATTTGTTGCGTTGGCTTGAATTAGTTTTTGTCGCAGGTCATTTGATTGCAAGCCACATATGAACAAGTCCTTGATTAAATCTTGTTCCAAGGTTCCAAACTCGCAGCTTTTTGCTCTCGTTCTCAAATTTGTTAAAAATTCACTTAGTGACTGACCCGGTTTTTGTTTCATCGTCAAAATTTGGTGTCGCTCGAACGCTAGGCTCTTTGTTGGCACGAACCTCTCTTCGAACTTTTTAAGTATTTCTTTCGGGTTTTTCTTTTGTTCGTCTGTCAATTCGAATGTGTTATACACGTGCAATGCTTCCTCACCGATCAGATGTAGCAAAAGTGCGCACTGCACTTCTTTTGGTTTTTTGTCGTATTCTGTTGCAATGAGGTACACGCTAGACCGTTGCTGGAACAGATTCCAATTCGATGCTAAATCGCCTGTCATCACCAACGGTGATATTGCTCTTGAGTCCATTTTGCACATTTTCTATTATATTTTTAAGTCTCTATCTTTTCTGGAGCGTATTTTTACTACTTTTCACTTTTTAATTACGATTGTAATCTTTTTCGTTTTCACTTTTTCGACTGCGCCATGTTATGTTTAGGAATTCAATAAGACACAACATATTAATTAGACGGTCACACAGGAAGTGCCGGTCACATTTATTGTTACTATTCAGCCAGGTGGCGTTGTTTCCTTTTCACGAGTAGGTCAATTGGACATTAACCTTGACAAAAGATAGGACATCGTGGTTTTCACCAGTGGATTTAGCTCCTCAGTTTACATTAAATAAGTCCTATAAGTCTACTCTCAAGAGTTGATAAAGGTACAAACGAATAAAATGTTTATATATCACATTTTCAAATATCAATTATTCTCCATTTTACTCGATCTACTAAACGGTTAAAGATGGGACATCGCGGTTTTCAATAGTAGATTAAGCACCTCATTTTACATAAAATAAGTCTTATAAGTCTACTCTCAAGAGTTGATAAAGGTACAAACGAATAAAATGTTTATATATCACATTTTCAAATTTCTATTATTCTCCTTTTTACTCGATCTCCTAAACGGTTAAAGATGGGACATCGCGGATTTCACCAGTGGATTTACCACCTCATTTTACATAAAGTAAGTCCTATAAGTCTACTCTCAAGAGTTGATAATGGTACAAACGAATAAGATGTTTATATATCACATTTTCAAATATCTATTATTCTCCATTTTACTCGATCTCCTAAACGGTTAAAGATAGGACATCGCGGTTTTCACCAGTGGATTTAGCACCTCATTTTACATCAAATAAGTCCTATAAGTCTACTCTCAAGAGTTGATAAAGGTAAAAACGAATAAAATGTTTATATATCACATTTTCAAATATCTATTATTCTCCATTTTACTCGATCTCCTAAACGGTTAAAGTTAGGACATCGCGGTTTTCACCAGTAGATTTAGCACCTCATTTTACATAAAATAAGTCCTATAAGTCTTTTCTCAAGAGTTGATAAAGGTACAAACGTATAAAATATTTATATATCTCATTTTCAAATATCTATTATTCTCCATTTTACTCGATCTTCTAAACCGTTAAAGATAGGACATCGCGGTTTTTACCAGTGGATTTAGTACCTCATTTTACATAAAATAAGTCTTATAAGTCTACTCTCAAGAGTTGATAATGGTACAAACGAATAAAATGTTTATATATCACATTTTCAAATATCTATTAATTTCCTTTTTACTCGATCTCCTTAACAGTTAAAGATAGGACATCGCGGATTTCACCAGTGGATTTAGCACCTCATTTTACATAAAATAAGTTTTATAAGTCTACTCTCAAGAGTTGATAAAGGTACAAACGAATAAAATGTTTAAATATCACATTATCAAATATCTATTATTCTCCATTTTACTCGATCTCCTAAACGGTTAAAGATAGGACATCGCGGTTTTCACCAGTGGATTTAGCACCTCATTTTACATAAAATAAGTCTTATAAGTCTACTCTCAAGGGTTGATAAAGGTACAAACGAATAAAATGTTTATATATCACATTTTCAAATATCTAATACTCTCCATTTTGCTCGATCTCCTAAACGGTTAAAGATAGGACATCACGGTTTTCACCAGTGGATTTAGCACCTTAATTTACATAAAATAAGTCCTATAAGTCTACTCTCAAGAGTTGATAAAGGTACAAACGAATAAAATGTTTATATATCACATTTTCAAATATCTAATACTTTCCATTTTACTCGATCTCCTAAACTGTTAAAGATACAACATCGCGGTTTTCACCAGTAGATTTAGCACCTCATTTTACATAAAATAAGTCCTATAAGTCTACTTTCAAGAGTTGATAAAGGAACAAACGAATAAATAGTTTATATATCTCATTTTCAAATATCTATTATTTTCCATTTTATTCGATCTCCTAAACGGTCAAAGATATGACATTGCGCTTTTCACCAGTGGATTTGGCACCTTATTTTACATAGAATGAGTCCTATAAGTCTACACTCAAGAGTTGATAAAGGTGCAAACGAATAAAATGTTTATATATCACATTTTCAAATATCTAATACTATCCATTTTACTCGATCTCCTAAACGGTTAAAGATACAACATCGCGGTTTTCACCAGTAGATTTAGCACCTCATTTTACATAAAATAAGTCCTATAAGTCTACTTTCAAGAGTTGATAAAGGAACAAACGAATAAATAGTTTATATATCTCATTTTCAAATATCTATTATTTTCCATTTTATTCGATCTCCTAAACGGTCAAAGATATGACATTGCGGTTTTCACCAGTGGATTTAGCACCTCATTTTATATTAAATAAGTCCTATAAGTCTACTCTCAAGAGTTGATAAAGGTACAAACGAATAAAATGTTTATATATCACATTTTCAAATATCTATTATTCTGCATTTTACTCGATCTCCTAAACGGTTAAAGATAGGACATCGCGGTTTTCAATAGTAGATTAAGCACCTCATTTTACATAAAATAAGTCTTATAAGTCTACTCTCAAGAGTTAATAAAGGTACAAACTAATAAAATGTTTATATATCACATTATCAAATATCTATTATTCTCCATTTTACTCGATCTCCTAAACAGTTAAAGATAGGACATGGCGGTTTTCACCAGTGGATTTAGCACCTCATTTTACATAAAATAAGTCTTATAAGTCTACTCTCAAGAGTTGATAAAGGTACAAACTAATAAAATGTTTATATATCACATTTTCAAATATCTATTATTTTCCATTTTATTCGATCTCCTAAACGGTTAAAGATAGGACATCGCGGATTTCACCAGTGGATTTAGCACCTTATTTTACATAAAATTAGTACTATAAGTCTACTCTCAAGAGTTGATAAAGGTACAAACGAATAAAATGTTTATATATCACATTTTCAAATATCTATTATTCTCCATTTTATTCGATCTCCTAAACGGTCAAAGATAGGACATCGCGGTTTTCACCAGTGGATTTAGCACCTTATTTTACATAAAATTAGTACTATAAGTCTACTCTCAAGAATTGATAAAGGTACAAACGAATAAAATGTTTATATATCACATTTTCAAATATCTATTATTCTCCATTTTATTCGATCTCCTAAACGGTCAAAGATAGGACATCGCGGTTTTCACCAGTGGATTTAGCACCTTATTTTACATAAAATTAGTACTATAAGTCTACTCTCAAGAGTTGATAAAGGTACAAACGAATAAAATGTTTATATATCACATTTTCAAATATCTATTATTCTCCATTTTATTCGATCTCCTAAACGGTTAAAGATAGGACATCGCGGATTTCACCAGTGGATTTAGCACCTCATTTTACATAAAATAAGTCCTATAAGTCTACTCTCAAGAGTTGATAATGGTACAAACGAATAAGATGTTTATATATCACATTTTCAAATATCTATTATTATCCATTTTACTCGATCTCCTAAACGATTAAAGATAGGACATCGCGGTTTTCACCAGTGGATTTAGCACCTCATTTTACATAAAATAAGTCCTATAAGTCTACTCTCAAGAGTTGATAAAGGTAAAAACGAATAAAATGTTTATATATCACATTTTCAAATATCTATTATTCTCCATTTTACTCGATCACCTAAACGGTTAAAGATAGGACATCGTGGTTTTCACCAGTGGATTTAGCACCTCATTTTACATAAATTTAGTACTATAAGTCTACTCTCAAGAGTTGATAAAGGTACAAACGAATAAAATGATTATATATCACATTATCAAAAATGTATTATTCTCCATTTTACTCGATCTCCTAAACGGTTAAAGATAGGACATCGCGGTTTTCACCAGTGGATTTAGCACCTCATTTTACATAAAATATGTTCTATAAGTCTACTCTCATGAGTTGAAAAAGGTACAAACGAATAAAATTTTTATATATCACATTTTCAAATATCTATTATTCTACATTTTATTCGATCTCCTAAACGGTCAAAGATAGGACATCGCGGTTTTCACCAGTGGATTTAGCACCTTATTTTACATAAAATTAGTACTATAAGTCTACTCTCAAGAGTTGATAAAGGTACAAACGAATAAAATGTTTATATATCACATTTTCAAATATCTATTATTCTCCATTTTATTCGATCTCCTAAACGGTCAAAGATAGGACATCGCGGTTTTCACCAGTGGATTTAGCACCTTATTTTACATAAAATTAGTACTATAAGTCTACTCTCAAGAATTGATAAAGGTACAAACGAATAAAATGTTTATATATCACATTTTCAAATATCTATTATTCTCCATTTTATTCGATCTCCTAAACGGTCAAAGATAGGACATCGCGGTTTTCACCAGTGGATTTAGCACCTTATTTTACATAAAATTAGTACTATAAGTCTACTCTCAAGAGTTGATAAAGGTACAAACGAATAAAATGTTTATATATCACATTTTCAAATATCTATTATTCTCCATTTTATTCGATCTCCTAAACGGTTAAAGATAGGACATCGCGGATTTCACCAGTGGATTTAGCACCTCATTTTACATAAAATAAGTCCTATAAGTCTACTCTCAAGAGTTGATAATGGTACAAACGAATAAGATGTTTATATATCACATTTTCAAATATCTATTATTATCCATTTTACTCGATCTCCTAAACGATTAAAGATAGGACATCGCGGTTTTCACCAGTGGATTTAGCACCTCATTTTACATAAAATAAGTCCTATAAGTCTACTCTCAAGAGTTGATAAAGGTAAAAACGAATAAAATGTTTATATATCACATTTTCAAATATCTATTATTCTCCATTTTACTCGATCACCTAAACGGTTAAAGATAGGACATCGTGGTTTTCACCAGTGGATTTAGCACCTCATTTTACATAAATTTAGTACTATAAGTCTACTCTCAAGAGTTGATAAAGGTACAAACGAATAAAATGATTATATATCACATTATCAAAAATGTATTATTCTCCATTTTACTCGATCTCCTAAACGGTTAAAGATAGGACATCGCGGTTTTCACCAGTGGATTTAGCACCTCATTTTACATAAAATATGTTCTATAAGTCTACTCTCATGAGTTGAAAAAGGTACAAACGAATAAAATTTTTATATATCACATTTTCAAATATCTATTATTCTACATTTTACTCGATCTCCTAAACGATTAAAGATAGGACATCGCGGTTTTCACCAGTGGATTTAGCACCTCATTTTACATAAAAAAGTCCTATAAGTCTGCTCTCAAGAGTTGATAAAGGTAAAAACGAATAAAATGTTTATATATCACATTTTCAAATATCTATTATTCTCCATTTTACTCGATCTCCTAAACGATTAAAGATAGGACATCGCGGTTTTCACCAGTGGATTTAGCACCTCATTTTACATAAAATAAGTCCTATAAGTCTACTCTCAAGAGTTGATAAAGGTAAAAACGAATAACATGTTTATATATCACATTTTCAAATATCTATTATTCTCCATTTTACTCGATCTCCTAAACAGTTAAAGATAGGACATGGCGGTTTTCACCAGTGGATTTAGCACCTTATTTTACATAAAATAAGTCTTATAAGTCTACTCTCAAGAGTTGATAAAGGTACAAACGAATAAAATGTTTATATATCACATTATCAAATATCTATTATTCTCCATTTTACTCGATCTCCTAAACGGTTAAAGATAGGACATCGCGGTTTTCACCAGTGGATTTAGCACCTCATTTTACATGAAATAAGTCCTATAAGTCAACTTTAAGAGTTGATAAAGGTACAAACGAATAAAATGTTTATATATCACATTTTCAAATATCTAATACTTTCCATTTTACTCGATCTCCTAAACGGTTAAAGATAGGACATCACGGTTTTCACCAGTGGATTTAGCACCTTAATTTACATAAAATAAGTCCTATAAGTTTAATCTCAAGAGTTGATAAAGGTACAAACGAATAAAATGTTTATATATCACATTTTCAAATATCTAATACACTCCATTTTACTCGAACTCCTAAACTGTTAAAGATACAACATCGCGGTTTTCACCAGTAGATTAAGCACCTCATTTTACATAAAATAAGTCCTATAAGTCTACTTTTAAGAGTTGATAAAGGAACAAACGAATAAATAGTTTATATATCTCATTTTCAAATATCTATTATTTTCCATTTTATTCGATCTCTTAAACGGTCAAAGATATGACATTGCGCTTTTCACCAGTGGATTTAGCACCTTATTTTACATAGAATAAGTCCTATAAGTCTACACTCAAGAGTTAATAAAGGTACAAACGAATAAAATGTTTATATATCACATTTTCAAATATCTAATACTTTCCATTTTACTCGATCTCCTAAACGGTTAAAGATAGGACATCGCGGTTTTCAATAGTAGATTAAGCACCTCATTTTACATAAAATAAGTCTTATAAGTCTACTCTCAAGAGTTGATAAAGGTACAAACTAATAAAATGTTTATATATCACATTTTCAAATATCTATTATTCTCCATTTTATTCGATCTCCTAAACGGTTAAAGATAGGACATCGCGGATTTCACCAGTGGATTTAGCACCTTATTTTACATAAAATTAGTACTATAAGTCTACTCTCAAGAGTTGATAAAGGTACAAACGAATAAAATGTTTATATATCACATTTTCAAATATCTATTATTCTCCATTTTATTCGATCTCCTAAACGGTCAAAGATAGGACATCGCGGTTTTCACCAGTGGATTTAGCACCTTATTTTACATAAAATTAGTACTATAAGTCTACTCTCAAGAATTGATAAAGGTACAAACGAATAAAATGTTTATATATCACATTTTCAAATATCTATTATTCTCCATTTTATTCGATCTCCTAAACGGTCAAAGATAGGGCATCGCGGTTTTCACCAGTGGATTTAGCACCTTATTTTACATAAAATTAGTACTATAAGTCTACTCTCAAGAGTTGATAAAGGTACAAACGAATAAAATGTTTATATATCACATTTTCAAATATCTATTATTCTCCATTTTATTCGATCTCCTAAACGGTCAAAGATAGGACATCGCGGTTTTCACCAGTGGATTTAGCACCTTATTTTACATAAAATTAGTACTATAAGTCTACTCTCAAGAATTGATAAAGGTACAAACGAATAAAATGTTTATATATCACATTTTCAAATATCTATTATTCTCCTTTTTACTCGATCTCCTAAACAGTTAAAGATAGGACATCGCGGATTTCACTAGTGGATTTAGCACCTCATTTTACATAAAATAAGTCCTATAAGTCTACTCTCAAGAGTTGATAATGGTACAAACGAATAAGATGTTTATATATCACATTTTCAAATATCTATTATTATCCATTTTACTCGATCTCCTAAACGATTAAAGATAGGACATCGCGGATTTCACCAGTGGATTTAGCACCTCATTTTACATAAAATAAGTCCTATAAGTCTACTCTCAAGAGTTGATAATGGTACAAACGAATAAGATGTTTATATATCACATTTTCAAATATCTATTATTATCCATTTTACTCGATCTCCTAAACGATTAAAGATAGGACATCGCGGTTTTCACCAGTGGATTTAGCACCTCATTTTACATAAAATAAGTCCTATAAGTCTACTCTCAAGAGTTGATAAAAGTAAAAACGAATAAAATGTTTATATATCACATTTTCAAATATCTATTATTCTCCATTTTACTCGATCTCCTAAACGGTTAAAGATAGGACATCGTGGTTTTCACCAGTGGATTTAGCACCTCATTTTACATAAATTTAGTACTATAAGTCTACTCTCAAGAGATGATAAAGGTACAAACGAATAAAATGATTATATATCACATAATCAAATATGTATTATTCTCCATTTTACTCGATCTCCTAAACGGTTAAAGATAGGACATCGCGGTTTTCACCAGTGGATTTAGCACCTCATTTTACATAAAATATGTTCTATAAGTCTACTCTCAAGAGTTGATAAAGGTAAAAACGAATAAAATGTTTATATATCACATTTTCAAATATCTATTATTCTCCATTTTACTCGATCTCCTAAACGATTAAAGATAGGACATCGAGGATTTAGCACCTCATTTAACATAAAATAAGTCCTATAAGTCTACTCTCAAGAGTTGATAAAGGTACAAACGAATAAAATGTTTATATATCACATTTTCAAATATCTAATACTCTCCATTTTACTCGATCTCCTAAACGGTTAAAGATACAACATCGCGGTTTTCACCAGTAGATTTAGCACCTCATTTTACATAAAATAAGTCCTATAAGTCTACTTTCAAGAGTTGATAAAGGAACAAACGAATAAATAGTTTATATATCTCATTTTCAAATATCTATTATTTTCCATTTTATTCGATCTCCTAAACGGTCAAAGATATGACATTGCGGTTTTCACCAGTGGATTTAGCACCTTATTTTACATAGAATAAGACCTATAAGTCTACACTCAAGAGTTGATAAAGGTACAAACAAATAAAATGTTTATATATCACATTTTCAAATATCTAATACTCTCCATTTTACTCGATCTCCTAAACGGTTAAAGATACAACATCGCGGTTTTCACCAGTAGATTTAGCACCTCATTTTACATAAAATAAGTCCTATAAGTCTTTTCTCAAGAGTTCATAAAGGTACAAACGTATAAAATGTTTATATATCACATTTTCAAATATCTATTATTCTCCATTTTACTCGATCTCCTAAACGGTTAAAGATAGGACATCGCGGTTTTCACCAGTAGATTTAGCACCTCATTTTACATAAAATATGTTCTATAAGTCTACTCTCATGAGTTGAAAAAGGTACAAACGAATAAAATTTTTATATATCACATTTTCAAATATCTATTATTCTCCATTTTACTCGATCTCCTAAACGATTAAAGATAGGACATCGCGGTTTTCACCAGTGGATTTAGCACCTCATTTTACATAAAAAAGTCCTATAAGTCTGCTCTCAAGAGTTGATAAAGGTACAAACTAATAAAATGTTTATATATCACATTTTCAAATATCTATTATTCTCCATTTTATTCGATCTCCTAAACGGTTAAAGATAGGACATCGCGGATTTCACCAGTGGATTTAGCACCTTATTTTACATAAAATTAGTACTATAAGTCTACTCTCAAGAGTTGATAAAGGTACAAACGAATAAAATGTTTATATATCACATTTTCAAATATATATTATTCTCCATTTTATTCGATCTCCTAAACGGTCAAAGATAGGACATCGCGGTTTTCACCAGTGGATTTAGCACCTTATTTTACATAAAATTAGTACTATAAGTCTACTCTCAAGAGTTGATAAAGGTACAAACGAATAAAATGTTTATATATCACATTTTCAAATATCTATTATTCTCCATTTTATTCGATCTCCTAAACGGTCAAAGATAGGACATCGCGGTTTTCACCAGTGGATTTAGCACCTTATTTTACATAAAATTAGTACTATAAGTCTACTCTCAAGAATTGATAAAGGTACAAACGAATAAAATGTTTATATATCACATTTTCAAATATCTATTATTCTCCTTTTTACTCGATCTCCTAAACAGTTAAAGATAGGACATCGCGGATTTCACTAGTGGATTTAGCACCTCATTTTACATAAAATAAGTCCTATAAGTCTACTCTCAAGAGTTGATAATGGTACAAACGAATAAGATGTTTATATATCACATTTTCAAATATCTATTATTATCCATTTTACTCGATCTCCTAAACGATTAAAGATAGGACATCGCGGATTTCACCAGTGGATTTAGCACCTCATTTTACATAAAATAAGTCCTATAAGTCTACTCTCAAGAGTTGATAATGGTACAAACGAATAAAATGTTTATATATCACATTTTCAAATATCTAATACTCTCCATTTTACTCGATCTCCTAAACGGTTAAAGATACAACATCGCGGTTTTCACCAGTAGATTTAGCACCTCATTTTACATAAAATAAGTCCTATAAGTCTACTTTCAAGAGTTGATAAAGGAACAAACGAATAAATAGTTTATATATCTCATTTTCAAATATCTATTATTTTCCATTTTATTCGATCTCCTAAACGGTCAAAGATATGACATTGCGGTTTTCACCAGTGGATTTAGCACCTTATTTTACATAGAATAAGACCTATAAGTCTACACTCAAGAGTTGATAAAGGTACAAACGAATAAAATGTTTATATATCACATTTTCAAATATCTAATACTCTCCATTTTACTCGATCTCCTAAACGGTTAAAGATACAACATCGCGGTTTTCACCAGTAGATTTAGCACCTCATTTTACATAAAATAAGTCCTATAAGTCTTTTCTCAAGAGTTCATAAAGGTACAAACGTATAAAATGTTTATATATCACATTTTCAAATATCTATTATT
Organism: Silvanus unidentatus; assembly: GCA_963930825.1. Classification (NCBI taxonomy): domain Eukaryota; kingdom Metazoa; phylum Arthropoda; class Insecta; order Coleoptera; family Silvanidae; genus Silvanus; species Silvanus unidentatus. Next base: position 10,748,356 of record OZ005757.1, on the reverse strand, counting down.
CTCCATTTTACTCGATCTCCTAAACGGTTAAAGATAGGACATCGCGGTTTTCACCAGTAGATTTAGCACCTCATTTTACATAAAATAAGTCCTATAAGTCTTTTCTCAAGAGTTGATAAAGGTACAAACAAATAAAATGTTTATATATCACATTTTCAAATATCTATTATTCTCCATTTTACTCGATCTCCTAAACAGTTAAAGATAGGACATCGCGGTTTTTACCAGTGGATTTAGCACCTCATTTAACATAAAATAAGTCCTATAAGTCTACTCTCATGAGTTGATAAAGGTACAAAGGTATAAAATGTTTATATATCACATTTTCAAATATCTATTATTATCAATTTTACTCGATCTCTTAAACCGTAAAAGACAGGACATCGCGGTTTTTATCAGTGGATTTAGCACCTTATTTTACATAAAATAAGTCCTATAAGTCTACCCTCAAGAGTTGATCAAGGTACAAACGAATAAAATGTTTATATATCACATTTTCAAATATCTATTATTTTCCATTTTACTCGATCTCCTAAACAGTTAAAGATAGGACATCGCGGTTTTTACCAGTGGATTTAGCACCTCATTTTACATAAAATAAGTCCTATAAGTCTACTCTCAAGAGTTGATAATGGTACAAACGAATAAGATGTTTATATATCACATTTTCAAATATCTATTATTATCCATTTTACTCGATCTCCTAAACGATTAAAGATAGGACATCGCGGTTTTCACCAGTGGATTTAGCACCTCATTTTACATAAAATAAGTCCTATAAGTCTACTCTCAAGAGTTGATAAAGGTAAAAACGAATAAAATGTTTATATATCACATTTTCAAATATCTATTATTCTCCATTTTACTCGATCACCTAAACGGTTAAAGATAGGACATCGTGGTTTTCACCAGTGGATTTAGCACCTCATTTTACATAAATTTAGTACTATAAGTCTACTCTCAAGAGTTGATAAAGGTACAAACGAATAAAATGATTATATATCACATTATCAAATATGTATTATTCTCCATTTTACTCGATCTCCTAAACGGTTAAAGATAGGACATCGCGGTTTTCACCAGTGGATTTAGCACCTCATTTTACATAAAATATGTTCTATAAGTCTACTCTCATGAGTTGAAAAAGGTACAAACGAATAAAATTTTTATATATCACATTTTCAAATATCTATTATTCTCCATTTTACTCGATCTCCTAAACGATTAAAGATAGGACATCGCGGTTTTCACCAGTGGATTTAGCACCTCATTTTACATAAAAAAGTCCTATAAGTCTGCTCTCAAGAGTTGATAAAGGTACAAACTAATAAAATGTTTATATATCACATTTTCAAATATCTATTATTCTCCATTTTATTCGATCTCCTAAACGGTTAAAGATAGGACATCGCGGATTTCACCAGTGGATTTAGCACCTTATTTTACATAAAATTAGTACTATAAGTCTACTCTCAAGAGTTGATAAAGGTACAAACGAATAAAATGTTTATATATCACATTTTCAAATATATATTATTCTCCATTTTATTCGATCTCCTAAACGGTCAAAGATAGGACATCGCGGTTTTCACCAGTGGATTTAGCACCTTATTTTACATAAAATTAGTACTATAAGTCTACTCTCAAGAATTGATAAAGGTACAAACGAATAAAATGTTTATATATCACATTTTCAAATATCTATTATTCTCCATTTTATTCGATCTCCTAAACGGTCAAAGATAGGACATCGCGGTTTTCACCAGTGGATTTAGCACCTTATTTTACATAAAATTAGTACTATAAGTCTACTCTCAAGAGTTGATAAAGGTACAAACGAATAAAATGTTTATATATCACATTTTCAAATATCTATTATTCTCCATTTTATTCGATCTCCTAAACGGTCAAAGATAGGACATCGCGGTTTTCACCAGTGGATTTAGCACCTTATTTTACATAAAATTAGTACTATAAGTCTACTCTCAAGAATTGATAAAGGTACAAACGAATAAAATGTTTATATATCACATTTTCAAATATCTATTATTCTCCTTTTTACTCGATCTCCTAAACAGTTAAAGATAGGACATCGCGGATTTCACTAGTGGATTTAGCACCTCATTTTACATAAAATAAGTCCTATAAGTCTACTCTCAAGAGTTGATAATGGTACAAACGAATAAGATGTTTATATATCACATTTTCAAATATCTATTATTATCCATTTTACTCGATCTCCTAAACGATTAAAGATAGGACATCGCGGATTTCACCAGTGGATTTAGCACCTCATTTTACATAAAATAAGTCCTATAAGTCTACTCTCAAGAGTTGATAATGGTACAAACGAATAAGATGTTTATATATCACATTTTCAAATATCTATTATTATCCATTTTACTCGATCTCCTAAACGATTAAAGATAGGACATCGCGGTTTTCACCAGTGGATTTAGCACCTCATTTTACATAAAATATGTCCTATAAGTCTACTCTCAAGAGTTGATAAAGGTAAAAACGAATAAAATGTTTATATATCACATTTTCAAATATCTATTATTCTCCATTTTACTCGATCTCCTAAACGGTTAAAGATAGGACATCGTGGTTTTCACCAGTGGATTTAGCACCTCATTTTACATAAATTTAGTACTATAAGTCTACTCTCAAGAGTTGATAAAGGTACAAACGAATAAAATGATTATATATCACATAATCAAATATGTATTATTCTCCATTTTACTCGATCTCCTAAACGGTTAAAGATAGGACATTGCGGTTTTCACCAGTGGATTTAGCACCTCATTTTACATAAAATATGTTCTATAAGTCTACTCTCAAGAGTTGATAAAGGTAAAAACGAATAAAATGTTTATATATCATATTTTCAAATATCAATTATTCTCCATTTTACTCGATCTCCTAAACGGTTAAAGATAAGACATCGTGGTTTTCAACTTGGATTTAGCACCTCATTTTACATAAAATAAGTCCTATAAGTCTACTCTCAAGAGTTGATAACTGTACAATTGAATAAAATGTTTATATATCACATTTTTATATATCTATTATTCTCCATTTTACTCGATCTCCTAAACGGTTAAAGATAGGACATCGCGGTTTTCACCAGTAGATTTAGCACCTCATTTTACATAAAATAAGTCTTATAAGTCTACCCTCAAGAGTTGATAAAGGTACAAACTAATAAAATGTTTATATATCACATTTTCAAATATCAATTATTCTCCATTTTATTCGATCTCCTAAACGGTCAAAGATAGGGCATGGCGGTTTTCACCAGTAGATTTAGCACCTCATTTTACATAAAATAAGTCTTATAAGTCTACTCTCAAGAGTTGGTAAAGGTACAAACTAATAAAATGTTTATATATCACATTTTCAAATATCTATTATTCTCCATTTTACTCGATCTCCTAAACGGTCAAAGATAGGGCATGGCGGTTTTCACCAGTAGATTTAGCACCTCATTTTACATAAAATAAGTCTTATAAGTCTACTCTCAAGAGTTGATAAAGGTACAAACTAATAAAATGTTTATATATCACATTTTCAAATATCTATTATTCTCCATTTTACTCGATCTCCTAAACGATTAAAGATAGGACATCGAGGATTTAGCACCTCATTTAACATAAAATAAGTCCTATAAGTCTACTCTCAAGAGTTGATAAAGGTACAAACGAATAAAATGTTTATATATCACATTTTCAAATATCTAATACTCTCCATTTTACTCGATCTCCTAAACGGTTAAAGATACAACATCGCGGTTTTCACCAGTAGATTTAGCACCTCATTTTACATAAAATAAGTCCTATAAGTCTACTTTCAAGAGTTGATAAAGGAACAAACGAATAAATAGTTTATATATCTCATTTTCAAATATCTATTATTTTCCATTTTATTCGATCTCCTAAACGGTCAAAGATATGACATTGCGGTGTCCACCAGTGGATTTAGCACCTTATTTTACATAGAATAAGACCTATAAGTCTACACTCAAGAGTTGATAAAGGTACAAACGAATAAAATGTTTATATATCACATTTTCAAATATCTAATACTCTCCATTTTACTCGATCTCCTAAACGGTTAAAGATACAACATCGCGGTTTTCACCAGTAGATTTAGCACCTCATTTTACATAAAATAAGTCCTATAAGTCTTTTCTCAAGAGTTCATAAAGGTACAAACGTATAAAATGTTTATATATCACATTTTCAAATATCTATTATTCTCCATTTTACTCGATCTCCTAAACGGTTAAAGATAGGACATCGCGGTTTTCACCAGTAGATTTAGCACCTCATTTTACATAAAATAAGTCCTATAAGTCTTTTCTCAAGAGTTGATAAAGGTACAAACAAATAAAATGTTTATATATCACATTTTCAAATATCTATTATTCTCCATTTTACTCGATCTCCTAAACAGTTAAAGATAGGACATCGCGGTTTTTACCAGTGGATTTAGCACCTCATTTAACATAAAATAAGTCCTATAAGTCTACTCTCAAGAGTTGATAATGGTACAAACGAATAAGATGTTTATATATCACATTTTCAAATATCTATTATTCTCCATTTTACTCGATCACCTAAACGGTTAAAGATAGGACATCGTGGTTTTCACCAGTGGATTTAGCACCTCATTTTACATAAATTTAGTACTATAAGTCTACTCTCAAGAGTTGATAAAGGTACAAACGAATAAAATGTTTATATATCACATTTTCAAATATCTATTATTCTCCATTTTACTCGATCACCTAAACGGTTAAAGATAGGACATCGTGGTTTTCACCAGTGGATTTAGCACCTCATTTTACATAAATTTAGTACTATAAGTCTACTCTCAAGAGTTGATAAAGGTACAAACGAATAAAATGATTATATATCACATTATCAAATATGTATTATTCTCCATTTTACTCGATCTCCTAAACGGTTAAAGATAGGACATCGCGGTTTTCACCAGTGGATTTAGCACCTCATTTTACATAAAATATGTTCTATAAGTCTACTCTCATGAGTTGAAAAAGGTACAAACGAATAAAATTTTTATATATCACATTTTCAAATATCTATTATTCTCCATTTTACTCGATCTCCTAAACGATTAAAGATAGGACATCGCGGTTTTCACCAGTGGATTTAGCACCTCATTTTACATAAAAAAGTCCTATAAGTCTGCTCTCAAGAGTTGATAAAGGTACAAACTAATAAAATGTTTATATATCACATTTTCAAATATCTATTATTCTCCATTTTATTCGATCTCCTAAACGGTTAAAGATAGGACATCGCGGATTTCACCAGTGGATTTAGCACCTTATTTTACATAAAATTAGTACTATAAGTCTACTCTCAAGAGTTGATAAAGGTACAAACGAATAAAATGTTTATATATCACATTTTCAAATATCTATTATTCTCCATTTTATTCGATCTCCTAAACGGTCAAAGATAGGACATCGCGGTTTTCACCAGTGGATTTAGCACCTTATTTTACATAAAATTAGTACTATAAGTCTACTCTCAAGAATTGATAAAGGTACAAACGAATAAAATGTTTATATATCACATTTTCAAATATCTATTATTCTCCATTTTATTCGATCTCCTAAACGGTCAAAGATAGGACATCGCGGTTTTCACCAGTGGATTTAGCACCTTATTTTACATAAAATTAGTACTATAAGTCTACTCTCAAGAGTTGATAAAGGTACAAACGAATAAAATGTTTATATATCACATTTTCAAATATCTATTATTCTCCATTTTATTCGATCTCCTAAACGGTCAAAGATAGGACATCGCGGTTTTCACCAGTGGATTTAGCACCTTATTTTACATAAAATTAGTACTATAAGTCTACTCTCAAGAATTGATAAAGGTACAAACGAATAAAATGTTTATATATCACATTTTCAAATATCTATTATTCTCCTTTTTACTCGATCTCCTAAACAGTTAAAGATAGGACATCGCGGATTTCACTAGTGGATTTAGCACCTCATTTTACATAAAATAAGTCCTATAAGTCTACTCTCAAGAGTTGATAATGGTACAAACGAATAAGATGTTTATATATCACATTTTCAAATATCTATTATTATCCATTTTACTCGATCTCCTAAACGATTAAAGATAGGACATCGCGGATTTCACCAGTGGATTTAGCACCTCATTTTACATAAAATAAGTCCTATAAGTCTACTCTCAAGAGTTGATAATGGTACAAACGAATAAGATGTTTATATATCACATTTTCAAATATCTATTATTATCCATTTTACTCGATCTCCTAAACGATTAAAGATAGGACATCGCGGTTTTCACCAGTGGATTTAGCACCTCATTTTACATAAAATAAGTCCTATAAGTCTACTCTCAAGAGTTGATAAAGGTAAAAACGAATAAAATGTTTATATATCACATTTTCAAATATCTATTATTCTCCATTTTACTCGATCTCCTAAACGGTTAAAGATAGGACATTGTGGTTTTCACCAGTGGATTAAGCACCTCATTTTACATAAATTTTGTACTATAAGTCTACTCTCAAGAGTTGATAAAGGTACAAACGAATAAAATGATTATATATCACATAATCAAATATGTATTATTCTCCATTTTACTCGATCTCCTAAACGGTTAAAGATAGGACATCGCGGTTTTCACCAGTGGATTTAGCACCTCATTTTACATAAAATATGTTCTATAAGTCTACTCTCAAGAGTTGATAAAGGTAAAAACGAATAAAATGTTTATATATCATATTTTCAAATATCAATTATTCTCCATTTTACTCGATCTCCTAAACGGTTAAAGATAAGACATCGTGGTTTTCAACTTGGATTTAGCACCTCATTTTACATAAAATAAGTCCTATAAGTCTACTCTCAAGAGTTGATAACTGTACAATTGAATAAAATGTTTATATATCACATTTTTATATATCTATTATTCTCCATTTTACTCGATCTCCTAAACGGTTAAAGATAGGACATCGCGGTTTTCACCAGTAGATTTAGCACCTCATTTTACATAAAATAAGTCTTATAAGTCTACCCTCAAGAGTTGATAAAGGTACAAACTAATAAAATGTTTATATATCACATTTTCAAATATCTATTATTCTCCATTTTATTCGATCTCCTAAACGGTCAAAGATAGGGCATGGCGGTTTTCACCAGTAGATTTAGCACCTCATTTTACATAAAATAAGTCTTATAAGTCTACTCTCAAGAGTTGGTAAAGGTACAAACTAATAAAATGTTTATATATCACATTTTCAAATATCTATTATTCTCCATTTTACTCGATCTCCTAAACGGTCAAAGATAGGGCATGGCGGTTTTCACCAGTAGATTTAGCACCTCATTTTACATAAAATAAGTCTTATAAGTCTACTCTCAAGAGTTGATAAAGGTACAAACTAATAAAATGTTTATATATCACATTTTCAAATATCTATTATTCTCCATTTTACTCGATCTCCTAAACGATTAAAGATAGGACATCGAGGATTTAGCACCTCATTTAACATAAAATAAGTCCTATAAGTCTACTCTCAAGAGTTGATAAAGGTACAAACGAATAAAATGTTTATATATCACATTTTCAAATATCTAATACTCTCCATTTTACTCGATCTCCTAAACGGTTAAAGATACAACATCGCGGTTTTCACCAGTAGATTTAGCACCTCATTTTACATAAAATAAGTCCTATAAGTCTACTTTCAAGAGTTGATAAAGGAACAAACGAATAAATAGTTTATATATCTCATTTTCAAATATCTATTATTTTCCATTTTATTCGATCTCCTAAACGGTCAAAGATATGACATTGCGGTTTCCACCAGTGGATTTAGCACCTTATTTTACATAGAATAAGACCTATAAGTCTACACTCAAGAGTTGATAAAGGTACAAACGAATAAAATGTTTATATATCACATTTTCAAATATCTAATACTCTCCATTTTACTCGATCTCCTAAACGGTTAAAGATACAACATCGCGGTTTTCACCAGTAGATTTAGCACCTCATTTTACATAAAATAAGTCCTATAAGTCTTTTCTCAAGAGTTCATAAAGGTACAAACGTATAAAATGTTTATATATCACATTTTCAAATATCTATTATTCTCCATTTTACTCGATCTCCTAAACGGTTAAAGATAGGACATCGCGGTTTTCACCAGTAGATTTAGCACCTCATTTTACATAAAATAAGTCCTATAAGTCTTTTCTCAAGAGTTGATAAAGGTACAAACAAATAAAATGTTTATATATCACATTTTCAAATATCTATTATTCTCCATTTTACTCGATCTCCTAAACAGTTAAAGATAGGACATCGCGGTTTTTACCAGTGGATTTAGCACCTCATTTAACATAAAATAAGTCCTATAAGTCTACTCTCATGAGTTGATAAAGGTACAAAGGTATAAAATGTTTATATATCACATTTTCAAATATCTATTATTATCAATTTTACTCGATCTCTTAAACCGTAAAAGACAGGACATCGCGGTTTTTATCAGTGGATTTAGCACCTTATTTTACATAAAATAAGTCCTATAAGTCTACCCTCAAGAGTTGATCAAGGTACAAACGAATAAAATGTTTATATATCACATTTTCAAATATCTATTATTTTCCATTTTACTCGATCTCCTAAACAGTTAAAGATAGGACATCGCGGTTTTTACCAGTGGATTTAGCACCTCATTCAACATAAAATAAGTCCTATAAGTCTACTCTCATGAGTTGATAAAGGTACAAAGGGATAAAATGTTTATATATCACATTTTCAAATATCTATTATTATCAATTTTACTCGATCTCTTAAACCGTAAAAGACAGGACATCGCGGTTTTTATCAGTGGATTTAGCACCTTATTTTACATAAAATAAGTCCTATAAGTCTACCCTCAAGAGTTGATCAAGGTACAAACGAATAAAATGTTTATATATCACATTTTCAAATATCTATTATTTTCCATTTTACTCGATCTCCTAAACGGTTAAAGATAGGACATCGCGGTTTTCACCAGTGGATTTAGCACCTCATTTAACATAAAATAAGTCCTATAAGTCTGCTCTCAAGAGTTGATAAAATTACAAACGAATAAAATTTTTATATATCACATTTTCAAATATCTATTATTCTCAATTTTACTCGATCTCCTAAACGGTTAAAGATAGGACATCGCGGTTTTCACCAGTGGATTTAGCACCTCATTTTACATAAAATAAGTCCTATAAGTCTACCCTCAAGAGTTGATCAAGGTACAAACGAATAAAATGTTTATATATCACATTGTCAAATATCTATTATTCTCCATTTTACTCGATCTCCTAAACGGTTAAAGATAGGACATCGCGGTTTTCACCAGTGGATTTAGCACCTCATTTAACATAAAATAAGTCCTATAAGTCTACTTTCAAGAGTTGATAAAGGTACAAACGAATAAAATGTTTTTATATCACATTTTCAAATATCTATTATTCTCAATTTTACTCGATCTCCTAAACGGTTAAAGATAGGACATCTCGGTTTTTACCAGTGGATTTAGCACCTCATTTTACATAAAATAAGTCCTATAAGTCTACCCTCAAGAGTTGATCAAGGTACAAACGAATAAAATGTTTATATACCACATTTTCAAATATCTATTATTCTCCATTTTACTCGATCTCCTAAACGGTTAAAGATAGGACATGGCGGTTATCAGTCATTTTAGCATACCATTTTATATAATATTAGTTATATAACAACTGTCATTTTTAGACATCTGTCATTCTTGACATCTATGATTTTTTGACAGCTGTAATTTTTGACATCTGTTATTCTTGACATCTGTCACTCTTGACATCTGTAATTCTTGACATCTGTAATTCTTGACATTTGTCATTTTTGACATCTGTTATTTTTTGACATCTGTCATTCTTGACATCTGTCAATTTTGACACCTGTCATTCTTGACATTTGTCGCTCTTGACATCTGTCATTTTTTGACAGCTGTCATTCTTGACGTCTGTCATTTTTGACATCTGTCAATTTTGACATCTGTCATTCTTGACATCTGTCATTTTTTGACAGCTGTCAATTTTGACATTTGTCATTTTTTGACATCTGTCATTCTTGACATCTGTCATTCTTGATATCTGTCATTTTTTGACAGCTGTCATTCTTGACGTCTGTCATTTTTGACATCTGTCAATTTTGACATCTGTCAATTTTGACATCTGTTATTTTTTGACATCTGTCATTCTTGACATCTGTTATTTTTTGACAGCTGTCATTCTTGACGTCTGTCATTTTTGACATCTGTCAATTTTGACATCTGTCACTCTTGACGTCTGTCATTTTTGACATCTGTCAATTTTGACATCTGTCATTCTTGACATCTGTCATTTTTTGACAGCTGTCAATCTTGACATTTGTCATTTTTTGACATCTGTCATTCTTGACATCTGTCATTTTTTGACAGCTGTCATTCTTGACGTCTGTCATTTTTGACATCTGTCATTTTTGACATCTGTCATTTTTTGACATCTGTCATTCTTGACGTCTGTCATTTTTGACATCTGTCATTTCTTGACAGTTGACATTTTTGACAGCCGTCATTCTTTGACAACTGAATAAAATGTTTATATATCACATTTTCAAATATCTATTATTCTCCATTTTACTCGATCTCCTAAACGGTTAAAGATAGGACATCGCGGTTTTCACCAGAGGATTTAGTACCTCATTTTACATAATATAAGTCGTATAAGTCTTTTTTCAAGAGTTGATAAAGGTACAAACGAATAAAATGTTTATATATCACATTTTCAAATATCTCTTCTCCATTTTACTCGATCTCTTAACGGTTAAAAATAGGTCATCGCGGTTTCGTTATACAGAGGCCCAAAGCATTAATATAGTCACTTATTAAGCGTTGGACTGCCCCATGTAGTTAAACACCTATTATTCCAAATGTGTCCGTTACAGCCAAACAATTAGAGGCACAAAGATCATATCGAATATGCAGCGTTTTACAGAGGCCCAAAACATTAATATAGTCACTTATTAAGCGTTGGACTGCCCCATGTGGTTGAACACCTACCCAGCCTGCAAACTCCTGTCAATTTGACGTCATGTTTCGGAAAAACATGACGTCAGATGATGACGTTATTAAGATCTTCAAATGACGGGAAAATGTCACAGCCCAGCGACGTCATTTTGTAACGTCAAAATGACGTTCTACTATCACGTATATTGTCACATATAAAACGACTTTATGTCGTCATATTATCGTCAAATATGACGTTGATACAACGTCATGTTTAGTGATAAAATATACCTTAAAAAGTTCAAAAAAGGCGTTTTTAATTATTTTAATGTTGCATTTTTGACTTTTTTTTACCAATTCTATAACTTTCTATGATACTTTTGCCTTTATACTTTACTTTGCCTGCTATTATCCACTTCTTTGATTTCTGTGTCTCTTGGCCGGGGGTTCGAACCCGGGACCCCTTGCTTCCAAGGCCGTTCCTCTTATACTGTGCTATTACCACCTGGCAACGTATTCTATTTTTTTTAAATATAAGCTACAAATTTTAATCCAATTAAAAAGTAAATTTCTTATCTATTCGTGCTCGTAAGACTCCAAGTGTGTGACAATAAATATTCAAAAAAAATTGGTTAATTATTTAAACATATTATATCATAGCCGTCGTAAAATGGTCTTAAATTGGTCATTAATTTGACGTCCGTTTTGGAGATTTTCAGAGACTTTAAGACTCAGGTCCCTTGGGCGCAAAGGAATACAATAAACAATACATTTATTAATGCATTATAACTATGAAAAATTATTTTGCTTATCAGATTTGTTTTAATGATTGCTCTTAAAACAATTTTAGTTTAAAAAATCGCTGCACAACTATTTATAGAATTACATATTATTTAGTTACATAAAATGTTAAGAAATTTTGAAGTATTTTATAACTAATATCATACCACAAATAGAGGTCTAAAAGACGTCAATAGATTGTCGTCAAATTGAATCCCAAATTAGTTAGGGATTTTGACGACATTTTAATCGACGTCCTAATTTATACCAAAAACACCCGTCATATTGACGCCTGTTAAAAGCCGTAAAAATTTAGTGACAAAAATGTTCGTGATAGTCACGACATTTTTTCTAACGTCCTAATTTATACCAAAAACATCCGTCATATTGACGTCTGTTAAAAGCCGTAAAAATTTAGTGACAAAAATGTTCGTGATAGTGACGAAATTTTTTTTACGTCCTAATTTATACCAAAAAAATTCGTAATATCGACGTCTGTTAAAAGCCGTCAAAATTTAGTTACAAAAATGTTCGTGATAGTCACGACATTTTTTCTAACGTCCTAATTTATACCAAAAACATCCGTCATATTGACGTCTATTAAAAGACGTTGAAATTTAGTGATAAAAATGTACGTGATATTGACGACATTTTCTATGACGTTCTAATTTAAACCAAAATTATGCGTCATTTTGACGTCTATTAAAAGACGTTGAAATTTAGTGACCAAAATGTACGTGATTATGACGTCTAAAGTTAGTCGACGACGTCGCCGACCAAATATGACTAAATAATCACCAAAAAATCACGTCAGCGTGCAGCCTGGGTAATATTCCAAAAATGTCCGTTACAGCAAAACTATTAGAGGCACAAAGTTAATATCGAATATGCAGCGTTTTACAGAGGCCCAAAGCATTGATATAGTCACTAATTAAGGGTTGGACTGCCCCATGTGGCTGAACACCTAATATTCCAAAAATGCCTAATTATAAAAGGCACAGAGTTCATACTGAATATGCAGCGTTATACAGAGTCCCAATATTTGATATAAGTCCAATGCTAAGTCCAATGATATAATCAAATATTAAGCATTGGACTGCAACATGTGTTTGAACACATAATATTCCAAAAGTGTCCGTTACAGCCAAACTATTAGAGACACAGATTTCATATTGTATATGCAGCGTTATACAGAGTCCCAAAGCATTACTTTAACCACATATTAAGCGTTGGACTTCCCCATGTGGTTGAACACCTAATATTCCAAAAGTGTCCGTTACAGCCAAACTATTAGAGGCACAAAGTTCATATCGAATATGCAACGTTTTACAGAGGCACAAAGCATTAATATAGTCACTTATTAAGCGTTGGACTGCTCCATGTGGTTAAACACCTAATATTCCAAATGTGTCCGTTACAGCCAAACTATTAGAGGCATAAAGTTCATATCGAATATGCGGCGTTTTACAGAGGCCCAAAGCATTAATATAGTCACTTATTAAGCGTTGGACTGCCCCATGTGGTTAACCACCTAATATTCCAAAAACGTCCGTTACAGCTAAACTATTAGAGGCACAAAGTTCATATCGAATATGCTGCGTTTTACAGAGGCCCAAGGCATTAATATAGTCACTTATTAAGCGTTGGACTGCCCCATGTGGTTGAACACCTAATATTCCAAAAATGTCCGTTACAGCCAAACTATTAGAGGCACAAAGTTCATATCGAATATGCTGCGTTTTACAGAGGCCCAAGGCATTAATATAGTCACTTATTAAGCGTTGGACTGCCCCATGTGGTTGAACACCTAATATTCCAAAAGTGTCCGTTACAGCCAAACTATTAGAGGCTCAAAGTTCATATTGTATATACAGCGTTCTCCAGAGGCCCAAAGCATTAATATAGTCACTTATTAAGCTTTGGACTGCCCCATGTGGTTAAACACCTAATATTCCAAATGTGTCCGTTACAGCCAAACTATTAGAGGCACAAAGATCATATCGAATATGCAGCGTTTTACAGAGGCCCAAAGCATTAATATAGTCACTTATTAAGCGTTGGACTGCCCCATGTGGTGGAACACCTAATATTCCAAAAATGTCCGTTACAGCCAAACTATTAGAGGCACAAAGTTCATATTGAATATACAGCGTTCTCCAGAGGCCCAAAGCATTAATATAGTCACTTATTAAGCGTTGGACTGCCCCATGTAGTTAAACACCTATTATTCCAAATGTGTCCGTTACAGCCAAACTATTAGAGGCACATAGATCACATCGAAAATGGAGCGTTTTACAGAGGACCAAAGCATTAATATAGTCACTTATTAAGCGTTGGACTGCCCCATGTGGTTGAACACCTAATATTCCAAAAATGTCCGTTACAGCTAAACTATTAGAGGCACAAAGTTAATATCGAATATGCAGCGTTTTACAGAGGCCCAAAGCATTAATATAGTCACTAATTAAGGGTTGGACTGCCCCATGTGGCTGAACACCTAATATTCCAAAAATGTCCGTTCTAGCCAAACTATTAGAGGCACAGTGCTCATTTTGTATATGCAGCGTTATACAGAGTCCCAAAGCATTACTATAACCACATATTAAGCGATCGACAACCCCATGTTGTTGAACACCTAATGTTTCAAAAATGTCAGTTACAGCCTAACTATAAAAGGCACAGAGTTCATACTGTATATGCAGCGTTATACAGAGTCCCAAAGCATTAATATAATCAAATATTAAGCATTGGACTGCAACATGTGTTTGAACACATAATATTCCAAAAGTGTCAGTTACAGCCAAACCATAAGAGGCACAGGGTTCATACTGTATATGCAGCGTTATACAGAGTCCCAAAGCATTACTTTAACCACATATTAAGCGTTGGACTGCCCCATGTAGTTAAACACCTAATATTCCAAAAGTGTCCGTTACAGCCAAACTATTAGAGGCACATAGTTCATATCGAATATGCAACGTTTTACAGAGGCACAAAGCATTAATATAGTCACTTATTAAGCGTTGGACTGCCCCATGTGGTTGAACACCTAATATTCCAAAAGTGTCCGTTACAGCCAAACTCAGGGGCACAGAGTTCATTTTGTATAAGCTGCGTTATACAGAGGCCCAAAACATTAATATAGTCACTTATTAAGCGTTGGACTGCCCCTTTTGGTTGAACACCTAATATTCCAAAAATGTCCGTTATAGCCAAACTATTAGAGGCACATAGATCACATCGAATATGCAGCGTTTTACAGAGTCCCAAAGCATTAATATAGTCACTAATTAAGGGTTAGACTGCCCCATGTGGCTGAACACCTAATATTCCAAAAATGTCCGTTATAGCCAAACTATTAGAGTCACAGTGCTCATTTTGTATATGCAGCGTTATACAGAGTCCCAAAGCATTAATATAATCAAATATTAAGCATTGGACTGCAACATGTGTTTGAACACATAATATTCCAAAAGTGTCAGTTACAGCCAAACCATAAGAGGCGCAGGGTTCATACTGTATATGCAGCGTTGTACAGAGTCCCAAAGCATTACTTTAACCACATATTAAGCGTTGGACTGCCCCATGTGGTTAAACACCTAATATTCCAAAAGTGTCCGTTACAGCCAAACTATTAGAGGCACAGTGCTCATTATGTATATGCAGCGTTTTACAGAGGCCCAAAGCATTAATATAGTCACTTATTAAGCGTTGGACTTCCCCATGTGGTTAAACACCTAATATTCCAAAAGTGTCCGTTGTAGCCAAACTATTAGAGGCACAAAATTCATATCGAATATGCAACGTTTTACAGAGGCACATAGCATTAATATAGTCACTTATTAAGCGTTGGACTGCCCCATGTGGCTGAACACCTAATATTCCAAAAATGTCCGTTACAGCCAAACTATTAGAGGCACAGTGCTCATTTTGCATATGCAGCGTTATATTGAGGCCCAAAGCATTAATATAGTCACTTATTAAGCGTTGGACTGCCCCATGTGGTTGAACACCTAATATTCCAAAAATGTACGTTACAGCTAAACTATTAGAGGCACAAAGTTCATATCGAATATGCAGCGTTTTACAGAGGCCCAAAGCATTAATATAGTCACTTACTACCGTTGGACTGCCCCATGTGGCTGAACAACTAATATTCCAAAAGTGTCCGTTACAGCCAAACTATTAGAGGCACAAAGTTCATATCGTATATGCAGCGGTATACAGAGGCCCAAAGCATTAATATAGTCACTTATTAAGCGTTGGACTGCCCCATGTGGTTAAATACCTAATATTCCAAAAGTGTCCGTTACAGCCGTACTATTAGAGGCACAAAGTTCATATCGTATATGCAGCGTTATACAGAGGCCCAAAGCATTAATATAGTCACTTATTAAGCATTGGACTGCCCCATGTGGTTAAACACCTAATATTCCAAAAGTGTCCGTTACAGCCATACTATTAGAGGCACAAAGTTCATATCGTATATGCAGCGTTATATAGAGGCCCAAAGCATTAATATAGTCACTTATTAAGCGTTGGACTGCCCCATGTGGTTGAACACCTAATATTCCAAAAGTGTCCGTTACAGCCATACTATTAGAGGCACAAAGTTCATATCGTATATGCAGCGTTATATAGAGGCCCAAAGCATTAATATAGTCACTTATTAAGCGTTGGACTGCCCCATGTGGTTGAACACCTAATATTCCAAAAATGTACGTTACAGCTAAACTATTAGAGGCACAAAGTTCATATCGAATATGCTGCGTTTTACAGAGGCCCAAAGCATTAATATAGTCACCTATTAAGCGTTGGACTTCCCCATGTGGTTAAACACCTAATATTCCAAAAGTGTCCGTTGTAGCCAAACTATTAGAGGCACAAAATTCATATCGAATATGCAACGTTTTACAGAGGCACATAGCATTAATATAGTCACTTATTAAGCGTTGGACTGCCCCATGTGGCTGAACACCTAATATTCCAAAAATGTCCGTTACAGCCAAACTATTAGAGGCACAGTGCTCATTTTGCATATGCAGCGTTATATTGAGGCCCAAAGCATTAATATAGTCACTTATTAAGCGTTGGACTGCCCCATGTGGTTGAACACCTAATATTCCAAAAATGTACGTTACAGCTAAACTATTAGAGGCACAAAGTTCATATCGATTATGCAGCGTTTTACAGAGGCCCAAAGCATTAATATAGTCACTTACTACCGTTGGACTGCCCCATGTGGCTGAACACCTAATATTCCAAAAGTGTCCGTTACAGCCAAACTATTAGAGGCACAAAATTCATATCGAATATGCAACGTTTTACAGAGGCACATAGCATTAATATAGTCATTTATTAAGCGTTGGACTGCTCCATGTGGTTAAACACCTAATATTCCAAATGTGTCCGTTACAGCCAAACTATTAGAGGCACAAAGTTCATATCGAATATGCAGCGTTTTACAGAGGCCCAAAGCATTAATATAGTCACTTATTAAGCGTTGGACTGCCCCATGTGGTTAAACACCTAATATTCCAAAAGTGTCCGTTACAGCCGTACTATTAGAAGCACAAAGTTCATATCGTACATGCAGCGTTATACAGAGGCCCAAAGCATTAATATAGTCACTTATTAAGCGTTGGACTGCCCCATGTGGTTGAACACCTAATATTCCAAAAGTGTCCGTTACAGCCAAACTATTAGAGGCACAAAGTTCATATCAAATATGCAGCGTTTTACAGGGGTCCAAAGCATTAATATAGTCACTTATTAAGCGTTGGACTGCCCCATGTGGTTAAACACCTAATATTCCAAAAGTGTCCGTTACAGCCAAACTATTAGAGGCACAAAGTTCATATCGTATATGCAGCGTTATACAGAGGCCCAAAGCATTAATATAGTCACTTATTAAGCGTTGGACTGCCCCATGTGGTTGTACACCAAATATTCCAAAAGTGTCCGTTACAGCCAAACTATTAGAGGCACAAAGTTCATATCGAATATGCAGCGTTTTACAGAGGCCCAAAGCATTAATATAGTCACTTATTAAGCGTTGGACTGCTCCATGTGGTTAAACACCTAATATTCCCAAAGTGTCCGTTACAGCCAAACTATTAGAGGCACAAAATTCATATCGAATATGCAACGTTTTACAGAGGCCCAAAGCATTAATATAGTCACTTATTAAGCGTTGGACTGCCCCATGTGAATAAACACCTAATATTCCAAAAGTGTCCGTTACAGCCATACTATTAGAGGCACAAAGTCCATATCGAATATGCATCGTTTTACAGATTCACATAGCATTAATATAGTCACATATTAAGCGTTGGACTGCTCCATGTGGTTAAACACCTAATATTCCAAATGTGTCCGTTACAGCCAAACTATTAGAGGCACAAAGTTCATATCAAATATGCAGCGTTTTACAGAGGCCCAAAGCATTAATATAGTCACTTATTAAGCGTTGGACTGCCCCATGTGGTTAAACACCTAATATTCCAAAAGTGTCCGTTACAGCCGTACTATTAGAAGCACAAAGTTCATATCGTATATGCAGCGTTATACAGAGGCCCAAAGCATTAATATAGTCAATTATTAAGCGTTGGACTGCCCCATGTGGTTGAACACCTAATATTCCAAAAGTGTCCGTTACAGCCAAACTATTAGAGGCACAAATTTCATATCGATTATGCAGCGTTTTACAGAGGCACATAGCATTAATATAGTCACTTATTAAGCGTTGGACTGCTCCATGTGGTTAAACACCTAATATTCCAAATGTGTCCGTTACAGCCAAGCTATTAGAGGCACAATGCTCATTTAGTATATGCAGCGTTATACAGAGGCCCAAAGCATTAATATTGTCACTTATTAAGCGTTGGACTGCCCCATGTGGTTAAACACCTAATATTCCAAAAGTGTCCGTTACAGCCAAACTATTAGAGGCACAAAGTTCATATCGTATATGCAGCGTTATACAGAGGCCCAAAGCATTAATATAGTCACTTATTAAGCGTTGGACTGCCCCATGTGGTTGTACACCAAATATTCCAAAAGTGTCCGTTACAGCCAAACTATTAGAGGCACAAAGTTCATATCGAATATGCAGCGTTTTACAGAGGCCCAAAGCATTAATATAGTCACTTATTAAGCGTTGGACTGCTCCATGTGGTTAAACACCTAATATTCCAAATGTGTCCGTTACAGCCAAACTATTAGAGGCACAAAGTTCATATCGAATATGCAGCGTTTTACAGAGGCCCAAAGCATTAATATAGTCACTTATTAAGCGTTGGACTGCCCCATGTGGTTAAACACCTAATATTCCAAAAGTGTCCGTTACAGCCGTACTATTAGAAGCACAAAGTTCATATCGTATATGCAGCGTTATACAGAGGCCCAAAGCATTAATATAGTCAATTATTAAGCGTTGGACTGCCCCATGTGGTTGAACACCTAATATTCCAAAAGTGTCCGTTACAGCCAAACTATTAGAGGCACAAATTTCATATCGATTATGCAGCGTTTTACAGAGGTCCAAAGCATTAATATAGTCACTTATTAAGCGTTGGACTGCCCCATGTGGTTAAACACCTAATATTCCAAGAGTGTCCGTTACAGCCAAACTATTTGAGGCACAAAATTCATATCGAATATGCAACGTTTTACAGAGGCACATAGCATTAATATAGTCACTTATTAAGCGTTGGACTGCTCCATGTGGTTAAACACCTAA